>JAAOMT010000227.1:121238-262603 GCA_016748015.1 Geosiphon pyriformis | reverse complement strand
AGTTTGAACATATTTGGGTTCAGGAAGAGATAGAGGATTGTTTTTGATTTCCAGTAGTTTGCTGATGGTCACACCTTCTGCTTTTGCATATGCCATTCTTCAGAGTTCATGTTCGTCATGGAGGTATCTTTCTAATTGTTGCAATGCTCTTTTCCAGGTGTCGTCAATTGGTGTTCTTTTGCTTACTCAGTTGTTTATCAAGATAGTGTACTGGCATGTCTTGTCGCATATTCCTCTGTGCCCAGGAATGTCATTCCACATTTCTTCGTTTGGTAAGATAGTTCCACATGTGAAACAGAATTAATTATCCCACTTTCCTTGTCATTTTGGTCATCCAAAGTGTTTTATAATGCATGGATGGCAATAAAATTTTGTGACCATGGCATATTCTTTATCATTGCCACAGCAAGTGCTCATTGATGACAATCTTTTGCCACAATTGACACATTTTAATTTTGGTTGACAATAATTGGGTGGTTGTAATGAGGTATAAGCGTATAAACTATAAGTGCTGCTGGTAGGGGTAGTTTCTTTTTTCTTCTCCTTTCCCTTTCCCTTGTCCATTTCTTTCCACTCCCAGTGTGCTGATTTGTCTTGGTCATTATCAGTTTCTCAGGCTTGGTCAATATTCCAGGTAAGTTCTTCCTCCTGCTTTTTTTTGTTATTGTTATCTCAGGAGAGTATTAGCGGCAACTTATTGTGGTCTTCATCAGCCAAAGAGACTTGGTATACTTCCCAAGTAGGTTTCTCTTTTTCTTCTTTAAACTTGATGAGTGGTGCTGATGGTGTGGTGATGGGTTTGAAATGGCCACATGTGACTGGTACATGTGTGTATTAACCATTTTGACTAAACTGAAGCTCTTGAATGTTCCAATTGAGTATTACATGGGTTTTGGACAGCCAATTGTTGCCAATGAGTGCTTAGTACTGAGTGGCTTCCATGACTAATACCTTGATCAGTATAATAATGCCATTGACTTTAATGGGTAGGGCATCTATTTTACCAATTGGTGTCTTGGTGGCTCCATCAGCAGTAATTATCCTTGCATTGGCAGCTTGATCAACTCAGCAATCTAATTGGTCCATGAGCTGTCTTGTAATGATGCTGCTAGCTAATCCACTATCTAGGATCAGTTTGATAGACTGATTATCAATTTTGGCATCCGTGTATATCACTGTAATAGGTTTTTCTTCAAGTGCAGCTTCACTGAACAAAGGAGTTTCTGTCAGTTCCTTGATTTCAAAAGAAAATATAGCTGCTAGAGACTCGTCTTCCATGACAATGGCTGGCAGAATATTGGTAAGCAGTTGCTTCTGTTTGGGTTCCCAGTTGTTGGGTGAGGCACTTTCTGGAGTAACCAGAAGACTTAAATAGTTCTGGGAACTTGGGTTTTACGTGTACCTAGTTCCTGAACTCTGCTGTTGTAATCCGAATGGCTGGTTGGGTGAACTAAGAATCAGTTGGTGAACAACCATTACTGATCTCCAGTTTTAGATGACTCTTGATCTAGGGTTCTCTGATGTTATTTGAGCTGGATTTGATGGTGGTGTTTGAACTGCGGGTGTTTGATAAATTATTTGTGGCTGTGGCAGTTGATATATTATCAGTGGCTGTGGTGGATAAACTGGAAGTTGATATACGGGTGGTTGATATATTGGCTGTTGCATTATTGGCAGGTAAGTCAGTTGATATGTTGCTGAGCTTGATTGATAATTCAGAGTTAGAAACCTGTAATCAGAGTTTCAATATTGATTTCTCAATCGTTGGTTTTCTATTCTTAACTGACAATTGCTTCTCAAATGTCCTTGTTTACCACAGTAGTAGCAAATATGCATTTCTTGCTGCCATAGCTGATTGGATGATGATGAGGAACACAACTGATTTTGTGGGTGATTTGTGATTCCTAAATTATTGCATCATTGGGGTGGCTGATAAATTGCATGATTGTTAACTAAGTATTCCTCTAATTTCTGATTGATGGAATCACTGAATTGTTTCAATTTGGAATTCAATTCAGATGATCTATTCATCACTAGGTTAACGGCTTGGGCATGGTTAGCTTTGAGTTCAGCTGTTTCAAAATTTCAGGCATTGGTAACTGTGGCTTGAAGATCTGCTGGATGCATTGGACATATGCATTGGAGGATGCTACTGCACAGGCCTCTAATAAATTGGTTTAGAATTTGGGGCACTGTAAAATAGTCAGCTTGGATTGCTTGAATCTGACACAGATTCCTATGGAAGCATTTTAGGTAAGTAGTGACTGCTTCATTTTCCCCTTGTTTGATAGTGGTGAAAGTGTTTGCTAGCCGATTAATACTATTATTGTTGCTAAAATATTGTAGGAATGCAAGCTTAAATGCAGCAAAATCTTGGGGTTTGTTAGCCAAGCTTTGATATTATAAATTGGCGGTATTTTGAAGAAAGTAAAAAATAGCCTGTATGGCTCTGGCATCATTCCAGCTGTTGGCTATAATGGCTTTCTCCACATTGTTTAGCCACACTTGGGCGTTGTTTTTTTTGCCAGTAAATTTTTCAAGTTTTACTATCAGAGTGTAGACCATTGGATCAATGTTTGATTGTTGCAGTTGTTGTTGTGGCTGTTGAAGTGGCTGCTGTGGTTGTTGAGGTGGTTGAAGTAACTGCTGTTGCTGTTTGTCGATTGGTAGAGCTGAATTAATCATGATTACTGGAGGTAAGTGTTATTGATCATTGATGTTGGGGTTGTGATCATTCTGATTGTGCTGCATTTAGAAATTCAAAGTCTCAATTTCTGGATTTTCCAAATTTGGATTTTGCTGAGTCTGAAAATTTGGGGTTTTAATGTTTGGGTTTTCTGGGATCAGGTTCTGGTAAGTAAATTCTTGATCTTTAGATTCTTCTTTCTCTTCTTCTTGTTCTTTTTTTGAATCCGTTACTTCCCAGAGACTCGCGATTCTGAAATCTGGTTGCTGTAGCAGAGATCAAAGTCCTGATGGTGTTGAAGATCATAACTTAAATCCTTTGAAATATGTGCCATATGATCCTAGAAGATCTTTTTTCTTTTGTTTACTCTGAAATGAGAATCATCCAAAGGTTGATGCTGTGTGTAATGTGGACACATCTGTTGCTGTAATGTTGATGGCGCTTCCAGATATATAGTGGTATGATGGATTTGTTGGTGATTCAATTCTGTGTTTCTTCCAAATGGGTGGTTAGATCCGTTGGAGTGTTACTGCTGGTGTTTGTAATTTTTCTTTGCCTTTACTGGCATAAATGATTGGGTATCTTTGTTGTATGTAATGTTCAATTTCTTTATTAATCTTAGTAATGATAAATGCGAAATTATAATTTGTTAGTAAGCTGGTATTTTGGATTAATTTATGGTAAAAAGTTTCTCTCGCTAATTCAGTGTTTACTGGTATTCCTAACAAATAGACAATTTTTTCATTGACATAGAAATTGAAGACTGATTCTGCTGATATCTGATTGTGGTTTAATCTCAAGTGTTGACAGTAGTGTTGAAATAAGGATTTTGTGAATTCTAAATGGTTTGCTTCTATGCTTTTTGATTCTGCCACTGTTGATTTATTTGTTGGTGCTGGTTCTCTGTAGAATTATACTTTACAGGCAGCACCAAATGTTACAGATAATTATTTGGGGTCTCAAGTCAAATAACAAATCTGTAATTTGGTGCTTAGTTGGTACTTAGGTGTTGATATCTGAAGGTTTTAGTTGTGAAGTTTTTTGTATAATGGACAGAGATTTAATAGTTGTTTTCAGTAGCCTCCCAGAATAGCAATTCTATCAAATTTTTTTCTCAGTGTGATGGCTGGTAATCCTCCTAGTAAGCTATCCTCAAATCTATGAGTGTTCTACTCTTGTTTCACAGGTCTTTTACCAGTCTCTATGATGTCTGTATCTCAGCGCTTAATTCTTAATCAATTTAGTAAAATCAAAGAAATAACAAAAAGAAATAAAAGAAAATAAAAGAAAATAAAGACATAAACAAAAGCAATTGCAAGTTAATATCTCATCAATAGCCATGATTAAGAGCTATTGTTCCAGTATGGTTAAGTATTAATTACTATCAACACTTTATGTTGATAGTGGAAAGTAGGTTGGGATAATGAATAATTATTTATTAATATTTGTGATGTAGAAGGTTTTGAACTGATGAATTCTGCTTTTTCTACTTCTAATGTTATCACTATATATACATAATTGATGTTTTATAAGATTGCTCACATTTCCAAGCAATGTGCTATGATTTTTTAAGCAATGCTCACATTGCTGAGCAATGTGCCCTAATTTTCTAACATTGCTTCATATTGCTAAGCAATGTGCCATGTTTTCTGATATTGCTCTACATTGCTGAGCAATATGCCATGTTTTCTGATATTGCTCATGTGCTACATACTATTTGCTTATTGGTCTACTATTTTCCTATATCTGTTTTCTTTCTATGAGTAATAGTGGATATGTAGATATCACATCTCAAACTATATATGGACAAGAAGAATGTTATCTGCTCCAACCAAAACAATTGAAACAAATGAACTTGGAAAATTTAGACCTACTACAATGTATGCAACTCAAGATGCTACTTAACAATTTCAATGACATCTTTGCCAACAAAAACAAATTTGGCAGAACTGACATCATCCAATATCAAATCAAGACTGGAGATGCAATGCCAATTAAACAGAGAGCATACAGAATACTACCAGCTAGTCATGAGATCATTCATTAAGAAATCAATCAGATGCTTAACAATGGGCTAATTCAACTATTAATGAGTCTATAATTATTACCAATAGTACTAATCCATAAGAAAAATAAGAAAATTCACTTTTGTGTAGATTACTGAAAACTGAATAGAGTAACTAAAGGAAATAGTTACCTGACTCCAAAGATTTAAGAGCTGTTTGATGCTTTTGAAGGAAAAAAATGGTTCTCAACTTTGGACTTAGACAGCAGTTATTGACAAGTAGCCATGAAACCAGAAGATAAAGAGAAAATGGCTTTCAAATTTGAGATTATACCATTTGGCTTAATAAATACTCCAGCCACTTTTCAGAGACTTATGGAAATTGTCTATATTAGACTACTATAGAAATTAATAGTTATATACTTGGATAACACCAATGTGTTCTCAAAAACATTTGATGATTATTTGCATCATCTTCAACAAATATTTGAAAGACTCAAATAAGCAGAATTGAAACTAAATGCCAATAAATACTTCTTTGGAAAAACAGAACTCAAGTTTTTGGGACATGTAGTAAGCAAAAATAGTATTAAAATAGATCCAAATAAGATCACAATAGTAAAGAACTTTCCAGTACCAACCAACTTGACAGAACTAAGAGCATTCTTGGGATTTGCTGGATATTATTACCATTTTATTAAGAACTTTTCTAAACTGGCTTAGCCACTCCATTATTTACAAACTAAAAATATAAAATATGAATGGACAGAAGCTCAACAAAAAGTGTTTGACACACTAAGAAGAAAGCTTATTCAAGCTTCAGTGTTAATGTATCCAGATCACAGCAAACCATTCATTATCACTACTGATATATCAGGCCAATCATTGGAAACAGTACTATCACAGAGAAAACCAAATGAAAGAGAACATCTGATAACTTATGCCAATAGAAGCTTAAGTCCAGCTTAAAAGAACTATAGAACTCCAGCACTGGAATATTTAGTTATCTATTGGACTGTCATTAAATGGAAAGAATACTTGAGTCAAAAATTTGATGTGTACACTGATCACAAAGGATTAACTTCAATCCAGAAACAAGAATTTGCAGACAATCACCATGCCAAATAGAAAATAGAACTTTTATCATTTAATTATACAGTGCATTATAAAAAAGAAAAAAAAAACGGAAATACTAATAGATTGTCATGAATGAGACAAATCTAAAAATATTTTCAACCCAAAAATATAACAAAACATGAATATACAAAAATACCAACAACTCCAACATTATATAAATACCCAATTGTTCAAGGAGAAATTATCTCAAAAAGAACAAAACAACATAAAACAGCAATTAAAATATTTTATCAATTATCAAAATATACTTTACCAGAAGAACAAAAAAAATCCAAATCAATTAATCAAAGTAATCACAGAATCAGAAAAAGAAACAATATTATTCAACATGTATTTAGACCCAAGAGCAGGACATTTTTACAAAAAAGCAACCATAAAAAAAATCAGAAAAAGATACTATTGGCTATTAATGTATTCAGACATTATTCAATATGTTCAAAATTGTAATGCTTGTCAAAGAAAAAGTAAAACAAAATCCAGTGAACCATTAAGATTAATCAAAGTAAAACAACCATTTGATCATATCAAAATTAACTTAGTTGGACCATTAACAATAACCAGCAGAGACAACAGATATATTGCAATAGCCATAAATTATCTCACTAAATGGCCAGAAGCAAAAGCCATTCAAAGAGCAGATGCAAAATCCATTGCCAAATTTGTTCATCAAGATTTAATATGTCAACACGGATGTTCAAAAGAACTATTATCAGATCAAGAAACTTACTTTGTGAATAGAACATTAGCAGAATTAAGTCAAAGATTCAGAATAAAAAGACTATTATCATTATCACACTATTCACAAACAAATGGGTTAGTTGAAAGATTCAATAAAACATTGTGTGAAGCCATTGCCAAAATCAGCCAAGAAAACCAGGATAAATGAGATTTAATTATACCATCAGTATTATTTGCTTATTGGATAATAAAACAAGACACTATACAAACAACACTATTTGAATTGGTATATGGTAGAACAGCAATATTACTAGTTAAGATAGAAGTTAAAACATATCCAACAGAACCAATAACAAAAGAAAATTTTCAAAGAACATTGTTGAAAAGAACATATAACTTAATAGAAACACTAGAAAACACATGGCAAAAAGCAGCTGATAATATTCAAAAGTCACAAAAAAAACAAAAAGAAAGACATGATAACCAACTACCAGAGAAATCAGTTAAATTCAAGATTGAAAACAAAGTATTTTTACATCATACTAAAGCGGAAAAACAATGGAGTAGAAAATTTGACCTCAAATAAGATAGACCATTTCACATAGAAGAAATTCTTGGAAATAGAGCTTATAAATTAAGGTTGAACAACAAAATCTTAACCAAAGCAGTACATGGTGATTGACTGAAACAATATTACCATATAGTATTATTATTTACCAGTAATATTCTACAATTAGAAGTACAGAAAATACTGGTCAAACCAAATAAGATTCCACAAAATTTAAAACCAATTATAATCATTGAACCAAACACATAAAATTGAACAACCAAGGAGTATATAAAGACATAGTATACATGACAAAAGACAGCAGAAAATGAAGATTACTGACAGCATTTACTCACTAGCACAACAACTCTTTCAACTGATCCAACAACAGAAAATGGAAATTACAATTAACCAACAAACTATTAAATATACAAACACCAAAAAAAGACCATGAAAGAAAATACAGAGAAAAACAGAAAACACTGTTGACAAAATAATTACAAAAGTGAAATTGGCAATAAAAACACAACTAAAAGTCACCCAATATTAAGAGTTGACTATAAAAACTTGGAATTGGTGAATACAACAATTTCCAAGAAACTTTTGTTACTTTCATTTAGGACAACACTTGAATATTCAGGGCTTGTACACAGATAAAATGAAATGATTATTTGACACAACAATACTATAACAACTAAAACAATTTGTGGAGAAGAACAATTTGACCACACAAGCAAGAGCCATTTATTGGTTACACACCAAATTTTAAGATCGATCAGAAATTTTACTCAATCCAGTAATAAACTCCATTATTATTAACCAAATAGAAAAAATAGCCAATGCTTAATTTGAAGAATTACAGAACAAGATAGCACAAGTAATTCTTGAAAAAAAAATTCAAAAAATACTCAAAAATAGAAAATTAAAATTAGGAAATCTCGATGGAGTTCAATATTAAAAAGAAAAAAATAATGTTACTTATAAAATATAGGAAGTATATTAGCATATAAATTAGCCAATTAGAAGTAACTGTAGTAAATATGAAATTCCAGGATTTCTCTCAGAAAAATTGCAGAATTCCAAGAATTTCAGGATTCTCATACAAGAAATCACAGGATTTCAAAATTCCAAGATTTCTTTCAAAGAAATTGCAGGATTCCAGGAATTCCAAAATTTCTGGTGTGAAGAATTAAGGAATTGAGAAATCTCAATTATGTATATATAGTAGTAATATTAGAAGTAAAAAAAACAGACCTTTCAGTTTAGATTTGATCTAAGTAACCTTCCAACTCACAAATATTAATAAATAATTATTTTTTATCTCAAATCCACTTTCTACTATTAACACTTCATGTTGATAGTAATTGATACTTAACCACACTGAAACAATAACTCTTGATCACAGCTATTGACAGAATACTAACTATTATTGTCTTGGCTTATTTTTTATTTTTTATTTCTTTTATTTTTATTTATTTCTTTGTTGTTATTTACTAATTGATTAAAAAATTAAGTGTTAAAATACAGATGTCATAGAGACTGGTAAAAGACCTGTAAAACAAGGATAGAACACCCATAAATTTGAGGATAGCTTACCAGAAAGATTACTGGCCACCATGTTAAGAAAAAAATTTGACAAAATTGCAATTCTGGGAGACTACTGAAACAATTATTGAATCTCTGTCTATTATATAAAGAACTCCATAACAACACCTTCAGATCAACCAAACCTTCAGATATTAACACCAGAATATCAATTAAGCACTAAGTTACAGGTTTGTTATTTGATTTGAAACCCCAAATATTCACCTGTAACAATTGCAAAGGAGCAAATCATCAAAATGCTGATGCTCTCTTTAGACTTATTATCCAGTAACAGTACAAGTTTCTCAAACCAAACCAACTTAATTATTAGTAACTCCCCTTTTAACAAACACAATAATGGACTTGGACAACTACTCTGCCTTAATAGAATTTTTGAGTAAAAAACAATACCCACCAAAATACACTTGACAGCAAAGAGAACATTTGTGCAAACAATCAAATTTCTATTTGATCTGTTAGAACCAATTATATAAAAGAAACAGAAAAGATTCTAACTGCTTTCAGAAAGTTATCAGGTTTGAAAAAAAAAAATTGTAATATACAACATGTATACTGACCCATTAGCTGGACACTTTGAAAAAACAAAAACAATTCAGAAAACTTTAGCTCACTATTATTGGTCTACTTTGGGAAAAAACATTGCTGAATACATTAAAACCTGTAACATCTGCCAAAGAAGAGACAAACCCAATTGCAAAAAAGATATTCATCCAATCTTTATTGGTCAACCATTTAACAGAATTGGTATAGATGTTGTTGAATTTTTAACAATAACTTTTGATAACAACAAATATATTATCACAGCTACCAACTATCTTATAAAATACATAGAAGCAAGAGCTACTTCAGACCAAATAGCAGTCTCAATAGCCAATTTCATTTATGAAGATATTATCTGCCATTATGAATGTCCCAAAAAACTTTTATCTGATAGAGGAAAAGCTTTTTTTAATACATTAGTTGAAAAACTTTGTAGAAAAATGGGAATATGTCATAAATTTTTTTCTTTTTATTACCCTCAAACAAATGGCCTAGTAAAACTTTAGCCAAAACCAGTGAAGAAACAAACTTATAAGACAAAGTACTGCCTTTAGCTTTGTTTGCTTATAGAACTGTGAATTATGACATAACAAATTATAAACCTTTTTATTTGCTTTATGAATATATGGCAACACTACTAATAGAAACTGATATTAAAACAATATCCTTTGAAAAAATCACAATAGAAAATTATAAAAACATTTTGCAAAGAAAACTTGGTACTATTCTTAATTTTTTGGTAGAAGCACAAATAGTTGCTTTTAAAAAGATAAAACAGTTCCAAGAAAAACTTGAGAAGAAAAAAATCTATAAAACACTTTCTTTAAGTATTGCTAACTTGGTATTGAAATACTGTTCAGACAAAGACAATGTCTATAGTGATAAATTCTCTAACAGGTGAAAAAAACTCTTTTTAGTCAACAAAGTTTTGAACAATGGTTTTTATATTCTTTAAGATCAATCTGAAACAATCTTTAATGATCATTCTGTTTATGGTACATAACTCAAAAAATATCATAAATAATCTGATTGGTTGTCTGTTGTGGTAATACCAACCCAAATGATCAGCAAAAATCAAGTATAAATAAATGCATTATTCTCAAAACAGGGTATTTTCAATTAACATGAACAATTATTTTCTGGATCAAAACATTCAAAATGCCTTTTATACTCTTCATAAATATTGGATCAAAAACTATCCAAATACTACTCTGACTATTGGAAAACAAATTACCATAACTGATAACAGTAAAACACATACTGTTATTAGACCAAAAAAAACTACTACCAAAAAAAAAAATTGGTTAAATATTTGTTAGAAAGTATAACAGCAGTTATATTTTTATCTTCTAGCACAATTAGAAAAATAATCCAAGAAATCTTGCCTATAGACAAAAATTTGTCATATAAAAGACAATTAGAATTCTATGGTCACTTTGGAGAAATCATAGAGAATATAAAACTTATAAAGAAAACAATTTCAGAAATACAGGCAGAAATTTTGGGTATTATACAATTAGATGTCCCAAGAGTTTTAATTATTATTAAAAAAGCCAAAACTCTAATACAAAAATTTAGTTTCTTGAATACAAAACTCATTTTGCCTTAAGTATTATATATTCTATCTACAAAAGACTTTAACAAATTAGTCAGCTTTGAATTAAATAAAAATTTTCAAATAAATTATATCATGAATAGCTTGATTTTACCAGAGCTCAATCTCTTTGGAGAAGATGATGTTACAATTGAAATCTATACTTTTTATTAATTATCATATGTATTAGCCACTTTATTTTAGATAGTAATCAATGATCTAACTATTGACTTAATTATTAACCTAATCATTAACTTGATTAATAATCTGATTATTGTTCTGATTATTGACTTAGCCATTGACCTGATTATTGACCACTTTTGATTGCTATATAAGTAATAAATCTCTTAGTTGTAAAAAAACATATAAGAATAAAAAAAAAAAGAAATAAAATAACAACTTTATCTCATTTCTTCTCTTCTCACTAATTTTTTTTTTCTTACTTTCAAGTATCTGAACATCTTGGAATAAAAGATCATTTGTTGGTTATTTCTTACCTTTTTTCTGAAATATATAATTGTAGCATTTAAAAATTATTAAATAAAACATGACTGAAGAGTACATCTGATATCTGATATTGAATTTTAAAAGTGCTAACATAAGACATAGAATTATACCAGTGTGTAATCATTTGTTGACAGTACAGATTATCTTTTTACCTTCAGATTTCCTGGTTATTTTTTGAAAAGTATAGTGACTAAGATATTTTATGAGACTGATCTTACACATTGAATTCATACTCATTCAATTTGCTCTTTAAAGTTGAATTTCTTTTGATTTCTTTTATCACCCTACAATCTTGTTTTCCTTGCTATTTATTAGCTTGTTACTTCAACCCATAACAGTATATATCTTTTTTAAGTCATTTTATAGTATTATATTTCTTACATATCCTGCATCAATTATTTTTCTTCTAATATTAATATCTTTTTTTACTAAGTTAGATCTAAATGTTAATTGAATTATTGTTGTTGCTAGAATTTTCAGTGCTATTTTCAAATCTATATTGGCACACAAATAGGATTTCAATCTGATAACAGTTTTTTCTAGATATCTAAGATCAAATTCTGCATTAATATTATACATGTGTTCTGGTATAATATTTTTATTATTATTACTGAACTATTTAAGTTTCTGCTTCTTTGAAAGATTTGAGAGTGTGATATATTGTTCAAAGTTTTTGTCAAAGTTTGAATTATTATTGGTTTGATTGTCATTTTAAATAGTATTAGAATCATTGTTGTTATTATCATCAAAGTCTAAATTATAATTGAATTTTGATTTTAATTCTGATGCATATTTGCTGATTGGCTTTTTTTTTGGGAATTGAAAAGATTATGCATAATAGTAGATTGTAAATAAGATCACAATTATTACAATATTTAAAGTCATTAGAAATGAGATATTGTTTACAGAGTCTTGTGTTTAATTGTTTTAAATGCTGCTTTTGCTTTTTTTTAGTTGGGGCTAGGTCTTGGTAATGCTTGTGAAATTGCTCAAAATCATCCATAACATTATTGAAAATATTAAAAGTTAAGATAAATTTAGGTTTAGGAAGTGTTAGTGGATTATTTTTGATTTCTAGTATTTTACTAAAAAAGGCATCTTCAATTTTGGCACTTATTATTCTCCAAATCTCATGTTTGTTATGTGAATAATTTTTTAAATATCTCAGTACTTGTTTTCAGACATTATTAATTGGAGTTTTTTTTTGTATCTAGTCATTGATTAGAATTGTATATTAACACAATTTATTATATTGTTACCAGTAGAATTTTAGCTATTAATTAACATGAAATTACCCTTATAATTCCTATTATTAATTAGCATATATTATTATCATTTCGATTATCACTTATTATTTAATCAAATTATCAAATATTATTACTCAATCAATAATCCGATTTGTACTCTAGAAATTAAGATGATTAAATTACACAATATCCTGAACCATTTAACATAGTCAAAATTCGCCGAAATTAATGAAAATTGGCCGAAATAATCAATAGTTCAGTGAAATAACTTGTAGTTTGCCAAAATATATTTTTAGTTCACCCAAATTATAGCAAAGAGAAAAGTGCAAGTTCAAAAACTAGTACTACAACAAGTTGTATAAAAAAAGAGCTTCTCTCTTTAAAAAAATATATCTTCTCATAGTATCTTATCATAGTACTTTACTTTAGATATCTTAATTGAAACAAATTACTTTTTACACATTCAAATAAAAATTAAATATTCGAAAACCAAATCTTTAAATTATTATACTTGAAATTTTCTCAACACAACTAACGTTTTGAAATTGATTAGCTACCAATTTCAATAATCTGTTAGTAACTCCAGGCCTGAATAGAAAATGTTTTCTCTTGATAAAATCACATTTTTTTTACATTTCTTTTATTTTTTTTTCTTTTTTTATTACAAATTATTAGGATAGCCTACAAACAAGATTTCTGTAGAAGAGTTGACTTTCACAGCAAAGTAACTACACATTTTAGTGAGCTTTCAGACAAGCAATTCCTGGGAAAAAGTTGACATTTACTACAATATAACTACACAAAGTAACTAACACAGAATTAGCCATTCTACTTATAAGCCCAGCAGTTCAAATTATAGGAGATAATTTGAAGATAAATTCAAGTACTGGAGATCCAACTACTTCCTAAGAATGTGAATTCACAGCAAATCAACATTAACAACATTAAAAAAAAGAGACCAAAAATCTCTAGTAACATTTGGTGCTCTCCCACAAAAATAACACAGCAATAATAACTTCAAAGTGGCGACCACACTAGATATAACAACTCTAGAGTATTATCAGTCAATTTACATTTACTGCAAGCAAAGATTCAACATTCCAGACGGAATTAAAGTTGTTAAGAAATCAGTATACCAATATATTAAAAACTGCATCAACAATTATCTTCTTGGAGATTACAATATTTCAGAAGTTAGAAGCAATCTTTACAATAATTTAGTGCACTATTCACAATTGGAAACTAAAGATCTTAACAGTAAAACACTTGCCACTTACTTTTAAGAACTTAATTTTAACATTATCAAGTACTGTGAAGAAACATATCCAGTACAGTCTTAATACTTTATTGACTTTGAATCAGAGACAAAAGCAAGCAACAAAGACAAACAAAAACTGAAACAACACTCAAATATCACCCCAAATACTCCAAAGACACTGAAAACAACTACCAAACACTTACAAACACCTGAACAAGAAACCAGTGTCAAATTACCACTTTCTATTACACTATTTCTAATTTCACTTGTTTAATCACAAACACCAAATTCACCACTTAACCGTTTTTCCAGACCAGAAGATTTTCAGTCACCTAGAAATTCTACTCAACAGCAGAAACCCATATTAACTAGCACCAATATTATTAATTACTTACAGGAAAACAAAAGTAATCATTCAGAAAACTTGGAAAGTGAAGAAACTGAATTAGAACAAGAAAAAACTACAGAAAACAAAGAAAAAATAAAAACTGCTTATATTACAAAGATTCCAGAATTTACTGGTGAAAATAATAATACCAGCCCTCAAGAATGACTTGACAAAGTTCAGAAAGCAGGAGATGTAAATAGTTAAAATGCAGCAAGAATGCTCAAAGCAATTCCATACTTTTTCCAAGGAACTGCAAGAAAATGGTTTGAAAACTTAAAAAAACCATTTAAAAATTGGCAAGCATTCAAAAATGCTTTCTTACAACAATTTACCAACAACAACATCTCTATTACTTTTCATAATTGCTTTTGCAATATCAAACAAGAAACATCTAAAACTGTTATAACCTATCTTGAAAGATTTAACAAACTTTTTTGATGAATTCAACAATTGAAAACCAATAAATACTATTCCAATATCCAGGATTTGGATCAGTTTATAGCAGGATTAAAAGACAAATTAATCAAAAAAGTTTGTCTACATGCTCCAGCAGACTTAGCAACTGTCATTAGACATGCAAAGAACTATGAAATAGCAATAGAAAAAGCAAATCACACCAAACTTGTCAATCTAGCTATTAGAAAAACCAGCTCAGCAGCTGAAAAGAAGATAGACCAACTTACAAAAAAGGTTGAAAGCTACATCACAAACCAACAACAACAACAGCAACAACCACAAAAATATCAACCCCCACAACAACACAACCAAAACAATTTTGGATCACTATCCAACAACTAATCTCAAAATTGTCATTATTGTGGAATTCCAGGACACTAGAAACGAAATTGCAGGAAATTGCAAAGAGACCAACAAAACAGGAGTAATCAACATTACTCTTCATCACAACAATTTTATTACCAACCTCTACCACCAACTTATTACTCACCAAAACCACAAAATCAAAACAATTACTATCAACTAGCTCCACAACCAATGCAGCAACAATATCAGCAACTTTTACCAATTCAGCAATATCAAACACCATCTACTTAACAATATTAAGTACTAGCCAGAAAATTGGTTCAACATAACTAATTCACACTCCAAAATTAATTTCAGAATACCAACAACAGAATCAATTCAAATAACCAGTTGGTTCCCCAAAATTCTGGTTAACAAAGACCCAATCACTATCACACTCAACCCAGTTATCTTACAATGCCTGAAGGATCGGATTTTCAACAACTTGCACTTTCTAAAGGTGAAATTGCAGCACCAAAATCAAACTCTTCCAACAACACCATTTTATTAGCCCAAATTGCCCAAAATGCCAATCTTTCAAATATCTTTCCATTCGAATTTGAAGCCAATGAATCATCTTTCTTGCTTAGCAATGCAACAGTTAATGAACAAAAAGCAATTACAGCAATGTATACTGAAGCTGAAGTTAAAGGAAAACCCATTTGGTTAATTTTAGACAGTAGATTAGCTGGAAGTATTATCACCTACCAATTAATAAAACAGCTTCAAAAAACTGTTAACAAACCAGCCCAAACTGTAATTGTCACTGCAGATGATATAAAAAAGACACCAGTAAGAAAAATTGACAATTTTCTATTCATTATTAATGGAATTACCATTCCAGTCAAAGTTCTAGTCATAGATATACCACAATACTAAGCACTTGTTGGAAATAATTGGCTTCTTAAGACCAATGCAAATTTAGATTGGAAAACCCAGGAATTGAAAATCTCATATTAAAGACAATATACCATAGTATTTGCTACTTGTAGTACTTTCAACAAATGATCAGAAAAAGCCCCAGCATTCGAATTTGAGGAGAAAAAAGAAATGCCACTTACTGAAACCCTAAATGACTCTTGGATCAACATCCAATTGGGCTGAGGAAACAGAACAAAAAATTTTTGAAGAAATCAGAGGATAGAAGAAGGTTCAGTATTCCACACCAGAACCACAAAAAAAACCACCCTATATTCTATTCAAATACAAAGATTGCAACAAGAAACTTTTATCAATGGGAGCATGTATTTCTCCAGAAAAGAAATATGAAACTTGCATCTGCTACTTTTACAAAGCATGCTATAAAAAATGATTTGGATCTCCAAAAAGAAGTGGAAAATGGGATAACACTTCTTGCTTCACATGTGGAGATATGCTACCAGAAGAATACAACTGGATTGATGTTGCAATAAGAGAAAAAATATGTGACTAAACCTGTTAATATGCTCTATCAATTTCGAAAAAAGTTAAATAAGGAACATCTTTTGATGCAGCATACAACAGTGCTCTCAACAAACTCTACCACTATCTTCATGATGCAAAAATAATTTTTGACTTAGCAATGACATTAATCAATAGAGCTACCCAAGAAGATGTCCACCAAATGAAAGAAGCTGAATATATTAAATATACAATAGAATTAGCTGGATTCAACTATGAAGATAAGGTAGAGACATACTACCAAATTGCAAGCCACACATATCCAACCCAAGAAGCTTAAATTCAATGATTAGAGCAAATGAACATTCAATTGTGTGAAGAATACATCATGTCTTGTGATAACAAATAGTGTTCAGAATGCTATGCTCTTAGCATCTCCTTACTTAGTGAAAATGACCAGAAAGAAATTGAATTTGGAAAACCAAAAACAAAAGAAAAAATTGCAACCACACCAATCTATCTTACTGAAAACTAGCTTGCTATACAACTCAAATACTTTAACAACAATGGAAAAGAAATAAAACCAAAAAAAGCTCACAAAATTGATGCAGAATATGACCTAAGATATCTTGGCAAAGATACTTTGGTTCTTCAACCAAAATTCTTAACCAAAATCAATCTCAAAATTGTTTTGGAAATACCACCAAGAGCAATGGTACAAATTGCTTCTCGATCATCATTGGCAAGCAAAAAAATTAATGTTAAAGGAGGAGTTATAAATGCAAGATATACTGAAGACATTATCATTATATTACAGAATAAAACAAACAAACTATTCAGGATTGAATATGCTGAAAAGATTGCCCAAGCAA
Organism: Geosiphon pyriformis; assembly: GCA_016748015.1. Lineage (NCBI taxonomy): Eukaryota > Fungi > Glomeromycota > Glomeromycetes > Archaeosporales > Geosiphonaceae > Geosiphon > Geosiphon pyriformis. Next base: position 245,358 of record JAAOMT010000227.1, on the reverse strand, counting down.
TTTACCTACTCTTAATTAACATTTTGGGTTTACAATCAGTAAACAACAGAGAACAATTGGGAAAAAGTGAAAGAAGAACTCAAAGTTTTGGTTTAACTAGATAATTTACAGTGCCAGTAAATATAGCTATCAATGCACAAAATGAATCTTACCAGATTCTTCAACTTCCCCAACCAATTATCATTTTACTTTTTGAAGAACATCACGAAATTTACACTTGCTCAAAACCCACCAATATTCAACAAATCTTTGAATCCAATAAACAAATCTGTTTAAAGTATGAAATCTCAATCTCAAATATTTATATTCCCAAAAAAATGAAAAAATTTTGAGTTATATTCTACAACCCCAATAATTATTCTATTGTCTTATTGAATAAATTAGAGATTGAAATCATACACAGCAATATCTTCCAAGATGAAAACTCTCAAATTGTCTCTAATTTCATCGAAATTATAAGACATACTCTACTCCCAAATTCAAACATCACCTCTACTACTGAAAACTATTACCTGTTGGAAAAAAAACTTTCTCAAATCAATATGGGTCTTTTAGAATTCCAACAACAAAAACAATTGAAACAACTGATAGCTGAATTTGCAGATATATTTGCAAAAGACAACAATGACCTTGGAAAAACTGATATTGTTTAACATCAAATCCACACAGGAGATGCTTCACCAAAATAACAACAAGCCTATCAAATTCTATCTGTTAGCCACCAATTTATCAGAGAAAAAGTGCAGAAAATGCTCAATAATAGATTGATTCAACTATTAAGAAGTCCTTGGGCCTCACCAATAGTTTTTGTTAAAAAGAAAAATGGAAAAATCAAATTCTGTGTAGATTATTGTCAGCTCAACAGTGTGACAATTGGAAATGCTTATCCTCTTTCAAGAATTAATGACATGCTGGATGCTCTAGGAAAAGCCAAGTTCTTTTCAACTTTAGACTTGGAAAGTGAATACTGGCAAGTCGAAATAGACCCAAAAGATAGACCCAAAACAGCATTTACTACTCAAGAAGAAAACTATGAATTTAATGTTATGTCTTTTGAATTTTACAATGCACCAGCAACATTTCAATAACTCATAGATGTTGTATATGAAAGACTTTTGTGGCAATCAGTAGTTGTTTATCTTGATGACACTAATGTGTATTCACCAAACTTTAAAGCTCATCTTATTCACCTGTGAAAAGTTTTTCAATGATTACAAAAAGCAAGATTAAAGTTGAATATTAAGAAATGTTACTTTGGAAAAACAAGTTTAATTTTTCTTAGACACATTGTTAGCAAAGATAGAATCAAACCAAATCCTGGAACAATTAATGCTGTCAAAAACTTTTAAACACCCAGAAATACCACAGAACTATAAGAATTTGTAAGATTAGCCTCCTATTATCAAAAATTCATAAAAGAATTCTCAGAAATTGCCAAACCACTCAACTATCTTACTAACAAAAATATGTTATACCAATAGACTGAAGAACAACAAAAAGCTTTTAAAATCCTTAAAACAAAATTAACAACAGTCCCAGTTCTTGCTTATTCAGATTTCAACAAACGATTTCAACTAGCTATTGATGCTTCACATATAGCATTTGGTGCCATCCTATCACAATTAGATGAAAATAGCCAGGAACAAGTCATTGTCTATGCCAATAGAACACTCAAGTCAACAGAACTCAAATATGGCTCAACTGAATTAGAAGCTGCTACAGTCATTTGGGCTCTTAAACATTTTCAACAATATTTGAAGAATGGAAAAGAATTTAACATCATAACTGATAATATTGGTCTCAAATGGCTTAATAAGAAGAAAACTAAACAAAGTGCCAAACAGTCTTGATGGAATAATTTCCTAGCAGATTACAAATATATTGTATACCACAAACCAAGAAAATTACACACCAATGTTAATAGCCTCTCAAGAATAAGACAAGATTAATAACACCAACAAATCTACTACAACTTACCAACCTACCAACAAATAACAAAACAACAATGGATCCCAGAAATTACAACAATCTTAAAAACTATTTGAAGACTCTTATCATACCAAAAAATTGGTCTCCAAGTGAAAAACATCGATTACAAAAACAATTCAAACAATATTTTATACACCACAACAAAATTTATTACAAAAATTGCAAAAACCCAAACCAACCACTCAGATTAATACAAAAAAATAATAAAAAAACAATCTTATACAACATGCACACAGATCTTTTTTCAGCACATTTGGGAAGAGATAGAACAATTTAAAGAATACTTGAATATTATTTTTGGCCTCACATGCAAAAAAACATTCGACAATATGTAGAATCTTGTGATAGTTGTCAAAGAAGAGAAAAAATATGCTCCACAGAACTTTTAAATCCAATCAAAGTTGAACAACTTTTTAACAGAGTTGGAATTGATTTAGTTGGACCATTACCTATCACAACCCAAGGAAATTGTTATATTGCAGTTGCAGTAGATTATCTTACCAAATGGCTTAAAACTAGAGCTATCCAAAAAACAGATGTAAAATCAGTAGTAAATTTCATCTATAAAAACATTATTTGTAGACATAGATGCCCAATTAAACTCTTATCTAATCAAGAAACACATTTTGTAAACAACTTGATACAAGAAATTTGTGAACGATTCAATGTCAAAAGACCTCTATTATTACCTTATCACCCTTAAACAAATAGACTTGTAGAACATTTCAACAAAACATTATGTAAATTTTTAGCCAAAGTCTCAACAGATTTTGAGCAGAAATGAGATATCTTTATTTCATTAGTGTTACTAGTATATAAAACACTAAAACAAGATACTATAAAGCACACACTATTTGATCTTACTTATGGAAAGACAGTAATACTACCAATTAACTTCACAGTAAAAACATACTTAGTACAACCAATCAATGAAAAAAATTTTCAAGAAACACTTTAAAAAAGAGTCTATACTTTTCTTAATACACTGAAAAAAAAAAGACAGATAGCAGTAACTTATATTAAACACTTTCAAGCTCAACAAAAAGAAAGACATGACAACAAACTACTAGTCACTAACAAATTTAAAATTGGAAATAAAGTTCTCTTATACAGAACTAAGGCTAAAAAACAATAGAGTAGAAAATTTGAACATAAATGGGATGGACTATTTTATATTCACGAAATTCTAGACAATGAATTATATAAGTTAAGACTTGATAACAAAGTATTGGCAAAAGTTGTACATGAAAATAGATTGAAACACTATCATTTCAGAAACAATTCTGAATTATTAATTCCACAAATTAGTACATATTTCTTTTTAATTAATCCTAAAGATGTTCTTCGAAATTTAGAACCAATAGTTATAATAGAACAATAACCAAACTTGAACAATTAATTTAATATTTTTACAAAAAACTCTTTTAAATACACAAAACATAAAACAAAAATAATAAATAATTACAAAAAACATTTAAATCCAAAAACAAATAAAAACTCTATAAAATAATTTTTTTTATTCTTTTTAAATTTACTTATTAATTAGTTATTTTATCATGATTATTCCTTAAAATATTTAACAAATATCCCAAAAATTAATGTTAGCCTTAAAAACACTTCTTGACTTATCCATAACGATTAATAAAAGTCAAATTAATTATATTTAGAAAAAAACCACAGCCCCAATAGTAAATAATTCTCAGAATTATTACCCCTATAGAAAAAAAACAAGAGGTTATTCTGAAATTCAATTACCAAAACTTTTAAAGCAAGCACTAAAAGAAAACCTTTTATTTGCCCCTATTGACATTTCACCAAATGCCACAATTTAACAAAAACTTCTATTATTTCTTAATGAACAAAACAATAAACATACCTTTATCTATAAATATTTTCATATTGGAAAAACATTTTATGATCAAAAACTGAAACTTAAAGCAATACACATTATTTTTGAAGTTACTCAAAAACAAATTCACAATAAATTCAAGACAGCAGCTGGACCAACAAACACTTGCTACAAACTTAGAGCAGCATTTAGACTCTATAATTTATTCAATACTTGTGAAAATATCTTACAAAATCTAATACTTCAGCCAATGAAGATTCAATACATTGGAAAGCTCACAGAACTGAAATTTCAACAATTTTCAGACCAAATTACTTCAATTATATTGGACCATTATTTTGACATTATAAATAGTACTTGGACTTCAATAGAGCTCAGTCTTGAGGAGGAGATTATGTTACCAATAAAATTTTAGTTATTAATTAGCATAAAATTACTCTCATAATTCTTATTATTAACTAGCATATATTATTATCATTTTGATTATCACTTATTATTTAATCAAATTATTAAATATTATTACTTAATCAATAATTTGATTTGTACAATAAAAATTAAGATAATTAAATTATACAATACTCTAAACCATTTAATATAGTCAAAATTTGCCGAAATTAATGAAAATTGGCCGAAATAATTAATAGTTCAGTGAAATAACTTGTAATTTACCGAAATGTATCTTTAATTTACCCAAATTATAGCAAAGAAAAAAGTACAAGTTCAAAGACTAGTACTACAACAAGTTGTATAAAAGAAGAACTTTTCTCTTCAAAAAAATGTATCTTCTTATAATATCTTACTATAGTATCTTACTTTAAATATTTTAATTAGAACAAATTACTTTTCACATATTTCAAATAAAAATTAAATAATTGAAAACCAAATCCTTTAAATTATTACACTTGAAATTTTCTCAACACAACTAACATTTTGAAATTGATTAACTACTAATTTCAGTAATCTGTTAGTAACTCCAAGCCTGAATAGAAAACGTTTCCCTTAATAAAATTTTATATTTTTTATATTTTTTTATATTTTTCTTATTATAATCATTAGGATAGCCTACAGACCAGATTTTTGTAGAAGAGTTGACTTTCACAGTAAAGTAACTACACAATTTTAATGAGCTTTCAGACAAGCAATTCTTGGGAAAAAGTTGACGTTTACTACAACATAACTACACAAAACAACTGGCATAAAATTGGTTATTTTATTTATAAGCCCAGCAGTTCAAATTATAGAAGATAATTTGAAAATAAATTAGTTATTGGAGGTTTAACTGCTTTCAGAAAATGTGAAATTAGCAACAAACAAACATTAACAGCATTCAAGAAAAGAGACCAAAAACCTTTGGTAATAGCATTAAGAATAATTCTACTAAATAATAAACTTTTTACTGAATCTTTAAATTCAAAAAAAAATAACAACAAGTAATTGGTTTTTTGTAATAATGGCTAGTAGAATATTGTTAGTAAGTGGTTTCTGAATTTCTAAGTTATTAGATGAATTGTTTTTTGGGGTAGTTAAAAGACTTAAATAGTTCTGAAAATTTAGGTTTTGGGTGTACTTATTTCTTTAACTTTATTGGCATAATTCTAATAGTTGGTTTAAAGTATTAGAAATTAGTTAATACATAATTATTGTTAATTTTCAGTTTTGTTGTATATGCATAATTCTCAGTTTCTGGCTTTTAGTTGGTATTTAAGCTAAATTTTATGATAGTATTTGAATTAGTTAAGATTAGTAAACTATTTATAACTACAGTAATTAATATATTATTTGTAACTGTAATGCTTAATAAATAAGAGAAACATATATAGACTGTGTTATTTAAAAGTAATAAGGCTAATACTAATAATAGTTTAAAAATGGATTATTGACATAATTCAAGATTTGAAATCTGCAATCAAAATTTTTATATTAATTTTTTGATTATAGATTATTTAATTTGGTTTGACAGTCTATTTTTAGATGTTTTTGTTTATGGCAATAGTAGCAAATTTACATTTTTTGTTGCTATAATTGATTTGTTAATAAGATTAATAAAAATAAAAGACATAATTAATTCTGAAATTGATTAAAATTTTCTTGTTAATTACAATGTTGTAGAGATTGATAAATTGCAAAGTTGTTAACTAAGTATTTCTCAATCTTTTGGTTAATTGCTTTATCAAATTGTTTTAATTTGATATTCAATTCAAATGATCTATTTATTACTAGATTTATGGCTTAAGCATAGTTAATTTTAAGTTTGGCTAATTCAAAATTTTTGACATAAATAACTGTGTCTTAAAATGTATTTGAATATAATAAGCATATTTGTCATAAAAAGCTGTTATATAGTCTGTAAATAAACTAATTTAAAATTTGTAATACTGTAAAATAGTTAGCATTAATAGTCTGAATTTAACATAAGTTTTGATAAAAACATTCCAAGTATGTGATAACTGCTTTAATATTATCTTGTTTAATAATAGTAAAATTAGTTAATAGACAATTAATGTTGTTATAATTATTAAAATACTGCAAAAAATTTTGTTTAAATGTGTTAAAGATTTGGGGCCTATTGATTAAGCTCTAATACTACAAGTTATCAGTATTCTGAAAGAAGTATAAAATAGCTTAAAGTGTTTTGGTATTGTTTCAGCTATTGGCTATAATAGTTTTTATAATATTATTTGGCCAAACTTGAATGTTGTCTTTTTTATTAGTAAATTTGTTTAGTTTTACAATTGGAACATAAGCCTTAATATTAGTAATTATTGTTGTGATTATTAAAAAGTGGCTATTAATACAACTAAAGGATTAATCTAAATAATTAAAAATAAATTGTTGTTAACAATAAGAGTAAAATTTGGATTGTTTGGATTTTTTAAGTTTAAACAATTAAAGTTTGGATTTTTGGTTTATTTGAAATTAGGTTTTGCTTATTATTTTTCTAATTGCTGTTTTTTTTTTAATTTAATATTTATCTAATTATTAATAAATCTGAAATTTGGTTAAGATAATAATAATTAAAGTTCTAATAGTATTGTTAATTATAACTTAAATTTTTCAAAGTAATTGTTATAGGTTTTTAGCAATTTGGATTTTTCTTGATTGTTTTAAAATAAAACTCTTATAACAATTAGTTTTAATGTCAATAATAACATGAATTCTAATAGTATGTTGATAATACTTCTTGGTATATAATAGTATTATAAATTGAAATAACAAGTTAACAAATAGCAAAAGAAAACAAAATTGTAAGATAATAGAATTAATTAAAGAGATTTAATTTTAAAAAATAAATTAAATAAGTATAAATTTAATATACAAAATTAGTCTTATAAAATATCTTAGTTGCTATTTTTTTTAAAAGATAATTGAAAAATCTAAAAGTAGAAAAATAGTCTATATTGTTAACAAATAATAACACACTAGTATAGTTTTATGCCTTATGTTGACACTTTTAGAATTTAATATTAGATATTAGATGTATTCTTTAGTCACATTTTATTCAATAATTTTTAAATGCTATAATTATATGAGTCAGAAAAAAGGTAGGTAAATGCCAACAAGTAATTTTTTATCTCAAGATATTCAGATACTTAAAAGTAAGAAAAAAAAATAAGCAATAAAAAAAAATTAAGATAATAGTTGTTATTTTATTTATTTTTGATTAATTGCTACATTTATTGCTATATGCTTTTTTATATCTAAAAGATTCATTACTTATATAGCTATTTAAAGTAGTTAATAATTAGATTAATAATCACTATCTAAAAATAAGATGGCTAATTATATAATATTAGTGGCTAATATATGTTGTTACTAGTAAAAACTATAAGTTTTAACTATAATATTATCTTTTTCAAAAAGATTGAACTCTGACAAAATTAAATTATTTATAGAATATTCTATTTAAAAGACTTTATCTAACTCAAAATTAATTAGTTTGTTGAAGTCTTTTGTGAATAGAATATATAGTACTTGAAATAAAATAAGCTTTGTATTCAAAAGACTAAATTTTTGTATAAGAGTTTTGGCTTTTTTTATAATAAATAAAATTCTTGAGATATCTAATTATATAATGTTCAAAATTTCTATTTGTATTTCTAAAGTTGTTTTCTTTATAAACTTTATATTTTCTATGATTTTACCAAGATGGTTATAGAATTTTAGTTGTTTTCTATATGACAAGTTTTTGTTTATAGGCAAAATTTTTTTAATTATTTTTTTAATTGTGATAAAAGATGTAAGTATTACTGTTGTTATACTTTTTCACAGATACTTATCCATTTTATTATCAATTTTTTTCTTTCTGGTAGTGGTTTTTTTTGGTTTAATGACAATATGTATTTTATTGTTATTAGTTATGATGATTTGTTTTCTAATAGTCAAAATAGTATTTGGATAATTTTTGATCCAATACTTATGAAGAGTATAGAAAGTGTTTTGAATGTTTTAATCCAGAAAACAGTTGTTCATGTTAATTAAAAATACCTCTGTTTTGAAAATAGTGCATTTATTTATATCTAATTTTTGCTAATTATTTGGATCAATATTATTATAACAAATAAATTAAGTTATTTGTAATATTTCTTGAATTATGTATCATAAACAAAGCAATTATTAAAGATTGTTCTATATTGATCTTGTAAAATATATGAACTATTTTTCAAAACTTTGTTGATTAAAAAAGATTTTTTTTACCAATTAGAAAATTTATTACCATAGATATTATCTCTGTTTAAGCAATATTTCAAAATTAAGTTACCAATACTTAAGAAAAGTATTTTATAAATTTTTTTCTTCTTAAGCTTTTTTTGGAACTGTTTTATTTTTTCAAAGACAATTATTTGTACTTTTATCAAGGAGTTAAGAATAGTACCAAGTCTTCTTTGCAAAATGTCTTTGTAATCTTTTATTGTTATTTTTTTAAAAAATATTGTCTTAATATTGGTTTTTATTAGTAAAGTTGTTATTCATTCATAGAATAAATAAAAGGATTTATAATTTGTTATGTTATAATTCACAGTTCTATAAGCAAATAAAGTTAAAGACAGTACTTTGTTTTATAAGTTTGTTTCTTTAGTGGTTTTGGTTAAAATTTTACATAAAGTTTTATTAAAACATTCTATTAAGTCATTTGTCTAAAAGTGATAAGAGAAAGAGAGTTTATAATGTATTTTTATTTTTCTACAAAGTTTTTCAACCAGTTTACTAAAAAAAGCTCTTTTTCTGTCAGATAAAAATTTTTTAAAACAGTTATGATAACAAATTATATCTTCATAAATGAAATTGGCAATAGAAACTGCTATTTAATTAGGAGTAGTTTTTGTTTTTACACACTTTGTAAAATAGTCAATAGTTGTAATAATATATCTGTTATTATCAAGAATTATTGTTAAAGATTTAACAACATCTATACCAATTCTGTTAAATAATTAACTAACAAAAATTGAATAGATATTTTTTTTGTAATTGGATTTTCTTCTTCTTTGGTAGGTATTACAAATTTTAATATATTCAACAATGCTTTTTTCCAAAGTAGGCCAATTATAGTAAGCTAAGATTTTCTGAATTGTTTTTGTTTTTTCAAAGTGTCTAGCTAATAGATTAGTATATATATTATAAATTACAATTTCTTTTTCTTCAAATCTGATGACTTTTTGGAAGTGATTAGAATCTTTTCTATTTTTTTTGTAAAGTTGGTTTTGGCAAATCAAATAGAAATTTGATTGTTTGCACAAATTTCTTTTTTGCTGTTAAGTGTAATCTAATAGGTATTGTTTTTTACCCAAATATTCTATTAATATAAAATAGTTGTCCAAGTCTATTATTGTGTTTGTTTAAGAAGAAATTACTAATAATTAAGTTGGTTTAATCTGAAAAATTTGTACTATTATTGAATGGTAAGTCTAAAAAAAACATTAGTGTTTTAATAATTAGCTTTTTTATGATGTTATATATTGTAGTTGAATTTATCTAAATGGAGTATTTAGTAAGTTATTTTTTTGTGTTCCAGTTTTTTTTTGTTGTATAGTCAAACCAAAGCTTGATAATCTATTATTATTAAAAATTTTACACCAAAAAGATATTTATCCTAGTAACTGGTAGCCCAAACTACTGCTAAACATTTCTGTTTAATAATTAAATAGTTTGTTCTGCAAGTAAAAGTGTTTTACTGGCATATGTTATCACATGTTTCTTGTTATTTTTATCTTTCTGTAAAAGAACAGCACCAAATTTATAGCTGAATATATCAGTATAAAAGATAAAAGATTGATCCAGATTAGGTAGTATAAGAATAAGATTTGTAACTAATTTTTTCTTTAAAATTTTAAATGCTTTTTGTTAATATATATCTTAGTAATAATTGATATTTTTCTTAAATAGCTAATTAAAAAAAAAAGCAATTTTGGAGAAATCTTTAACAAATTTGCAATAATAAAAGGCCAAACCAAAAAAAAAGTATAATTTATAAACATTCATTAATTGCTTAATATTCTGAACTTTTTTAATCTTGGCTGGATTAAAAAAGATTTTATTTTTTGTAATAAGATAATTAAAAAACTGTGAAAATTGTCATCTAAAAAAAGACTTGATTGAATTAATCTTAAGACTAGTATTTTTAAAAAGATCAAAAACTTTTTGCAAGTGTTTAAGATGTTTATCTTAGGTTTTTGAGTATACTATTATATTGTCCAAGTAAACTAAAACAAATTTTTCTTTTACTGATTTGAATATTTTGTCCATCAAATATTGGTAAGACCAAAAAGCATAACTGTAAATTTATAAATGTTATACTTGGTGATAAAGACAGTTTTTTTTCGACTTTTTGGATCTATTTTTACTTGTCAAAATCCAATAATTAAATCAATAATTAAAAAGAAAGCAGCACTATTGAATTGATTTAACATTCCATCAATTTTGGAAAATAAGTACATGTCTCTTTCAATAATGGCATTTAGTTATTAGTAATCAATACAAAAACATAAAGTTTTATTTTTTTTAAATACTACTATAACTGGAAATGCCTATTTACTTTTGGTTTTTTGTATAAATCTAAGATTTTTTATTTGGTTTATTTCTTTTTTGATGAATTTATTATTGTAGTAATTAGATTAATAAGACGTTAAATGAATAATGTGAGTTTTTCTAATGGTAATAATATGTTTTATTATATGGATATGTTTAGGAGTATTACTTTCTTTTAAAATAACTAAGCTGTTTTTAGCCAGCAGATTTTTAATATCAATTTTTTTTTCTTTAAAAGAGAGTTTTTTTGTTCTACTATTAGTAACTGTATTTATAGTAATTTATTTTCAAAAGACTTCTGTACTTTTTTTATTTTTTTTTCTAAGTATCAAGTTAATAAATTTCTAATCTTTGTAATAGATTAGACAGGATATAAATTTATTGCTAAAAGAATACAAGGGTTTGTCACACCAATACTGAATGCAAGGACCATATTACCAATAATTGTATTTGGCTTTCTTATCAAACTTTCTGTCAAAAATTTTTCTAAACATGTTATAATAAGACTAACAAATTAGTTTGCTATTTACAATAATATTTTTTTTGTCAGTTTTAATATTATTTAGTAACTTGTCATTGCTGGTAAAAGTAGTATAAGTGAGTTTAGTAGCTTTTTTTTGTTCTTTTTATTTTTTTTTTTCATTGCTTTTTTTATCATCTAATTTATCTAATTATTTTTTTTTTGGTTCTGCTTGGGTATTAAAGAAATTGTCCAATAGTAATACTTAACTATAATAAGTTTTTTATTATATCTAATAATTAGTTTATAAAATTTATAATCAAGCAAAGCTTTTGCTTTTTTAAGCCATTTATTACCAACAATTATAGTGTATTTTTTTGTTTCAGATACTTCTATATTAGTTTTAATGCTAATGTTATTAATGCAAACAGAAACAGCATTAGTAATACCAAGTCTTTTTTTGTTACCATGTATATTAGTTATAGATTTGGTTAAAAATTCATTTATCTTTTTGCCAATAATTTCAAGAAAGTGTTTGGCAATAACACTAACAAATAATCTACTGTCTAGAATCAAGTCAATAAAATATTCAGCCACTTGGGCTTTGTAAATTAGGGATATAGCATTGCTGTTGTTAACAAATCTAGCTTGATGAAAACATTTGTTGGTTTTTGGTGTTTTTTTTTTAAGATTAAGGATTTGCAAAGATTTTTTCTGAACTGCAGATGGGTTATTAACTGGCCAAAGATAATATAAACTGGTGTTTCTATAAAATTTTTGACAACAAAATAGGAACCAGATTTTTGTACAATTTCTGAAAGTCTTAGCTTTGAAAAATTTTTGAAAATTTTTGCTTTTGGTAGTTTATTATTATTAACAGTTAATATGAAAGCTTTATTAAAATCTAAGACAAAATCAATCTTTATTTTTTTTTGTTAAGTTAAAGAAGTTAATAGTCAGTTTATTTATATTATGATTATTATTAATTAAGTTAAAGACATAAAAGAGGTTTTCTTCTGATTGGCTTATATTTTTACTCTTTTGAAGTGTACTTACTAGTTTAAAAGCTAATAAATAGTGGCTTTAACTAAGAAATTCTTTTTAAAAAAATTGATGTTGGTCTAATTAAATCTTTAATTAGAGACATTATTGTTGTTGAGTTTGTTGTTTTGAGTTTTATTGTTTTTAGAAACTGAAGAATGCAAGGAAGAATCATTGTAATTTTTTGAAAAATATTCAATTAGTCTATAGTAATAACATAAAAGTGGGCCACAATTTTGCTGTTTTTGATAAAGTGGTTGCTAAGGTTAATTAAAACAGAATTCAAATCTAGATCTTTAAAGTTGTTAATTTTTTTTAACTGCTTGGGCTAAGAGTTCCAATAATTAAGCAAGATTGGCTGTAAGTCTATCTATTAATTGTTTATTAGAATTTTGGATTTGGACAGTGAAAAAAATAGCAGTTATTTAAAAAACAGAAGCCAAAATAAGAGCAGAAGTGAAAACTAAAAGTGTAAATCCTAAGTGTATTTTTTGATTGTCTTTAATTTTTTGTGCAAGCTTAATGGTTATATCTATTGTGAGATTATTTATCAAGACCAAAAAAAACCAAAGAGCATATAAAAAATCAGTTTTCAATTTTTTTGTAAAAAAATAAATCTTTTGCTTTTTGTTTAGTTTTTTTTAAAATCTACTTATTTAATTAATTTTCTAATTGTTTTGGCATATTTAATTACAACTTTACTAGGATCTTGAGTTTTTTTTTATAGTTCTATATGCTATTTGAATATTAAGATTGGAATTCTAAATTTGGTTTCAAACTGGATAATAAAAGAAATATTTGTTTCTTTAGTATTGGTTAGTGTTCATCTAATAATTTTTTAAAAGATATTAGCATCAGTTTTTTGTAAAAACCAGATAATAAAAGAACCTTGAAAATAGCCACCAATGATTTAAAACTTGTACTTATCATTATATTGGTTGGTTGTAATAGCTTTCTTAAAGTTATTCAACTATTTAATTGAATTTTGTGTATTGTTTTAAATAATAATAATAGAGTATTGTTTTTTCACCCTAAAGCAATTTGTAAATTTTGAAGAACAGCCAGAATGTTTGCTTATATGGAGTTAACAGCTATTGATTCAAGAGTAGCTATTTAAATAAAAGAGTTTTATTTACTTAAAAAAAATCAAAAATAAAAGCAGTTTAATAACTTTCTTCTTTTGTTTTAAAGGGAGTTTTAGCTAACTGATAAGTAGCAATCCAGATGTAAATTTAGTAATTCAAATATTCAAAATCAGAGAGTTGTTATTTAAAGATTGTTGAATATAAAAGCTGATTGATATTGTTATTTTTTTCTTTAAAGGCTTCTTCAAAGTAAGCTTGATCAAAAAAACAGATTGTATAGACAGTATAAGTTTTAGCTGAATGTTTGTTTAGAAACCAATTCCAAAAATTTTAGAATTGTCTACTAGATTGTTTTTTAACAGAAAAACAGATCAAGCAAGAGAACAAAGAATTGATTTCAATAAAATTTAAGTCATTTTTGTTGTGTACTGCAAAATATTCTTTTGATTATTATAACAAGTATGAATAATTACTTATACAATAAAAAACAAATTAATATTTAACAATCTTACAGAAAACACTACTTTTATGTTACAAACTGGAATAATAAGCCAATAGATAGTAAAAAAAACAAAATTGTAGGATGATAAAATTAATCAAAGAGGATTCAATTTCAAGAAGCAAATTGAATGAGTATAGATTTAATATGTAAGATCAGTCTCATAAAATATTTTAGTTGTTATTTTTTTTAAAAAATAACTGAAAAATTTGAAGATAGAAGAATAGTTCATATTATTAACAAATAATAACACACTAATATAATTCTATGTTTTATATTGGCATTCTTAAAATTTGATATCAGATATTAAATATACTTTTTAGTTATATTTTATTCAATAATTTTCAAATACTACAATTATATAAGTCAGAAAAAAAGTAGATAAATACTAACAAGTAATTTTTTATTTTAAGATGTTTATATACTTGAAGATAAAAAAAAAAGAATAAGTAATAAGAGAAGAATTAAAATAATAGTTGTTATTTTATTTATTCTTAATTAATTGTTATATTTATTGTTATATGTTTTTCTATATTTAAAAAACTTATTACTTATATAGCTATTAAAAATGGTCAATGATCAAGTCAATAATTATTATTTAAAAATAAAATGGCTAATTATATAATATTAGTGACTAATATATATTGTTACTAATAAAAACTATGAGTTTTAATTATAACAATAGTATGTAATAGAAAAATGATTCTGGATTTTTTCTAATTATGTAATTGTATTGGTTTAGGTGTACTTGTTGGTATTTTTATTTTGTTTTTGTCTTTATTCACAAATATAAAAACTTTTATTAAGTATATCTTTCAATTTTGTAATTTATTTTAATAATAATTAGAGCAAAATTATAATTTTGTAGTAAGTTAGTATGTTAAAGTAATTTATTATAAAAATTTTCTTTTATTAATTCAGAATTTGTTTGTCTTTTTAAAAAATATATAATCTTTTCATTAACATAAAAATTGAAAACTAATTTGGCTAAGAAATAATTATTGATTAATCTTAACTATTGTTAATATTGTTAAAATAAAAATTTTGCAAATCCCAAATGATTTGCTCTTATAACTTTTGAGTTTGTCACTTTTTAAAATGGTTAATACTAATACTTATTCTTTATTAGATTATATTTTACAAAAAGCACTAAATATTATAGGTAATTATTTGGGTGTTAAAATAAATAACAAACTTATAACTTGATGCTTAATAACTAATATTGTTGGTAATTCTGAAGGTTTTTAAATCTAAAGATTTTGAGTTTTTTATATAATAGACAGAAATTTACTTAATAGTTGTTTTTTCAAATTTTTTTTTCAATATAAAGACTGGTTTAATTTAACAATTATGCTTTTTTAGTAAGCTATTCTTAAGTTTTTACTCTTGTTTTACAGATCTTTTACTAAGCTATTTTTGATGTCAATATTTTAGTACTTAATTTTTTAATTAATTAGTATATAACACAAAAACAAAAAAAACAAAAAAAAAAATTAATATCTCATTAATAGCTATAATTAAAAATTATTGTTATATAATTAAGTAACAGATATTATTAGCATAAGTTGTTAATCAAAAAATAATAATTTTAATCTAATAAAAAAATAATATAAATTAGATGATAAAACAATGATTTTATTTAATATTTGGATAATTTTATTTTAAGATATATAAAACTATTTTTTAAAGGAAAAGATATGTTATAAATATTTATTGTTAATTAATTAAGAACTTGTCTAAATCTAAATTTGTCTGCTTTTTTTCATTTTTGATACTACTGCTATATATATCTATTTTTTGTTATATAAAAGCTTATATATTCCTATTTTTTTTTATATTACTTTCTAAAACTGTGTTTATTTCTAAGCAATGTGTTATAATTTTTTAAAAATATGTTTATTTTTTGTGAATGTACATATTCTTGAAAATATGTTTACATATTAAATACTATTTTTTTATTGGTTTATTCTTATAATCTGTTTTTTTATTTCTTTTTTGTATTCTTTTTTTATAAGTAATAGTATTATTTTAATTATTAATTTTATTTTTAAAAAATTATAAATTTAATATAAATATTTAAAATTATTTGAATAAGTTTAATATTTTAATATTTTTAAAATTTTAATACTAATATAACAAATAAATTTGTTAAAAATTTATATAATATCAAATAACTTCTTTTAAAATTAATAAAAAAATATTTAAAAACTTTATATATATTTTCAACATATTTTATAGTATTATTTGTTATTATTATTTTAAAATAATAATATATTTAAAAATTATAAAATTTTATATTTAAATAATACTTATTTAATAGTATAATAATAAACAAAAAAACAATAATATAATTGTAAATATTTATTATTTTATAAGTTAAAAATTAACAAAAAATCATCTAAATAAAATTTTTTTTTTATTAAAATTTAACAACAAACTTTCTTTCACTTTTTCGTCCAAAATTCCCAAAAAAGAGTCTAAAGTTTTTTCGAAAGAAGTTTTTTACCATTTAGTACGATAAATTAAAACCATTTTTTGATTACGAAGCCACTGTTGGCTTTGTTATTGCTGTTATGAAGAAGACCATTAAAGCTTCTGGTTCTGAGGGTGGTTTCAAGACTGTTGCATCAAGGAAGAAGAGGAAGAGAGGTGTGTTGAAAGAGAATATTGATAATAAAGAGGTTGCTGCCAAAGCTCTTGGTGCTTGTTCATGAGGTTCTGAGACTGGTGACACTACGGAATCTGAGAGTATTAACATAGAGGAAGAATGCTTGGTTGAAGAAACCAGTATAGACTATGATGATAATGGTACTTTCACGGGAGAGGATCCTGATCAAACACCAAAGGGTTTGCATGTAAAGACCAAAAAAGTGTTAGGAAAGCCACTGGGTATGATTGATTATGATACTGTCAATGCAGAAGATGATATGTTGGATGATTTTTTTTTTCTTCCACCCTCTCTTCCAATCAAACCATCCGTTTAAGTGCCTGTTTACAAATCCTTTGCTTTAGATATTGATCTTGTAGCAGTGGCTGGAAAATCCTCTCAGAAAAAAGTCAATTTTGTCAAAAAAATCTTTTCAGGTGTAAATGGTTTTGGGAGGGCCTCTATCTCTTAAAATTTGGTGGAATCATCCGGACATCTTTTACTTCTGAAAAGGCAATGATGGCAGCTGCACAATTGGCAAATGATTGTAGTGTTGTGATAAATACTAATCTTAAGTGCCCCATTAACAATTGTATAAATCAGGCAATTGTGTTGAAAGAAATTCTTGTGAGAACTTCTATTGAAGCAGTGCGTGCAGCCATTTCTGAATTTGGGTTTATTAAGTCGATCAAGATGCAGTTGGTAAATTTATGGCAAAAAGTGATCATCGAATTGAAGAATCAAAATTAGGCTGATCTCTTGGCAGCTGAGTGGTCTATCTTTATTGGGAAAGATGTGGTGCGTGTGGCCCAGGCTGATGTTGACAAACAAACGTGGGATGCCAGAGATGAGTTTAGAGCTTTGCTTTATACTCTTCTCATGGGCACCAATGCTTATAATCTTTGAGACTTCATTGGTTTAGTCGGTGGGAAAACATGTGTTATTGAACACAGTTCTGTCAGTTATGTCTAGACATGCTGTGCCATTGTGTGCTTTGATTCTGAGGGTAGCCTTATTCAGACAATGGCAAACACTTCTGTTATAAAAGGTGTTGGTCTCTGATGGTCTTGTTTAACTGCTGCACTGTGCTCGATTTGCAAAAATTCTGGTCATACTTCTCTCATTTGTCATACTGCTGGTGTGTCCTCAAGTCCTAGAAGCAAGAAAGCTTCTCTTTCAGCTTAGAATCAGTTCCATCTGGCAAAGATATATGAAAAAAAATCTGCCTCTGTTTCTCGTCCTTTGGCTTTCAGTAGAAAAACTTGGGCCTCCGTGGTTGGTAAACCACTCCCAATAGTGTTTTTTGGTGGTTCAGCTCAATCTGGTTCCATATCTTATGGTAAACCTCTCCCGACTGTTAATGGTGAATTGGAAAACTGTTTGAAGAATATTGAAAACAGTCTCACTAGCCTTGCAGAACAAATTGGTGAGTTGGCTTAGAGGTTAGATTCACTTAGGCTGGTGGTTTCCCAGCCTAGCCCTGGATGTCAGCCACCGGTGATTCCCCCATTACAGGATTATGTGGATGATGTAGTGATAGGAGAGGGTTCAAGTGAGACCACTAGTGGTAAGGCTGCTCCGAAGCCTGATTTGTCTGTCTCTCTTGGAGTGAAAAAATTGGAATCTATTTTTGCAGGACTTTCTGCTTCAGTGATGAGCCTCACAGCTCATTTGGATGGTTTGAGTTCAACTGGTGTTGCATCTCTTTTATCCTCTTCTCAATGAGCAGTTTTGTGTGGAAAATAGCTATGTGCAATGTTAGAAGAATAAATAATCTTTTTAAGTAAGCCGACGTTATTTGTTGGCATATGAGCATGAACAATATGGTTTCAATAATTATAGAGACAAAGTTAAAGAGTAAAGTTTGTCTGTGGATTGCTAATAAGTTTGCTGGTGTTAGGGTTTTTATTTCTGGTTCAGATTTAGGTTATCTTGGTTCAGGTGTGGCTATCATTATGGACAATGCTCTGGCCAAGCATGTGTGTAAAGTCTCCGAAGTCCCTGGTTGTCTTATTTCTGTCAAGTTACTTTTTAAGAATAAGCTCTCGGTTTCTATCTTGGGTTTGTATGCTGGCACATCAGTTTCAGTATGCTTCTCTCAGGCCGATGATGTAAATGTATTAATTGCTAAAGCTGTAAATGAATCTTCCTTCTTAATTTTAAGAGGTGACTTCAATGAAGATGGTTTGCGTAGAAGTGCCAGTTTCAAAAAGTGTGGTAACTTAGGTCTGGTTAACTCTCTTGTTGGCAGTCCACTTTTAAAAGTTCCAACATGGAGTAATTCTCAGGGTGTAACAAAAACTATTGATTTTCTTTTTGTGTCTCCTAATTTGGTCAATGCTATTTTGGATTGCAATATTCTGAATGTGGTTGAGTTCTTTGATACTAATCACCAAGCTGTTTCTGTGTCAGTTGGTTTGGGTGGTCTCTTGGACACTCATTTGTGTTTTATTCGCAAATAGGCCAATAAGGATTGTTGGAAATACAATTATAATAATGCTGGTGGTGCTTTGTAGTCAAAGTTTTAGGAAGAGATAGTGGCTAATGCTGCCATGTTCTCTGATGAGTTCTTGGATGTCAAAAGGTGTTCGAATTTGGATGCTATGTGGGATGCTATTCGCAAAACCTTGTGTTTTTTGGCGAATGTAGTTTTCAAAAAAAAATGGTTTAAGGAATATGATGGTGTCTTTACCAAAACCTCATCTAGGTTTCATAGATTGGAGCTCCTGGTGTCTAAATTGGTTAAAGCTTCCCAGTTGATTAATTGTGATGAGTTTACTTTGCTGTTAGATACTTGGATTTGGCTTGACTCAGTTAATGCTTTGTTGGTAGGATCTTTGTTTTGCTCTGGCTCCCCATTAAATGATATACAGTCTGTTCTTTTGAAGATCAGGAAATTTTATCATGCTGCCAAGTTATTAGATTCAAAACGTGCTGAGAAATCTTGTATCAGATCTGCTATCAATAGAAGGATAGAGAACTTTGGGTCTGACAAAGGTCACACTATTAGAAGTGTCTTGGAATGTCCCTTTCGCAAAGTCATTTTAGATCATTTGGTGGTGGGTAAGGAGTTGTTCTTGGAGCCTGATCTTGTTAAGATTAAAGTAGATGAGATAATAGAGGGTTGGACACGAAAGCAAGGTGTGGTTCTTGATGTGCCTGAGGATTGGTCCTGTCAGTATCAGTCTTTGGAACATGTTTTTGATGGTGCCTTTGTTAATATTATGGACTGTGTTAATTTTGTTGAATTATTTGGTGTGGTCTCAAATCTGCCTGATGGGAAGGCTGTTGGCCTCTCAAACATTTCCAACAAATTCTGGAAGCATTATGACAGTTCGGCTCTTGATATGCTCTTGGTGCTCATCAATTCTTGTATTTCTAATGAATCTGTTCTTGGTGCTTGAAAAGAGGCTTGGGTGTTGATGATTCCAAAGCCTTATGAATGAGAAAGTGTGTTCACTAACACTTGTCCTATTGCTCTAATTAAGACAGCTCGCAAAATTCTATCCAAGATTCTTTCTGACAAGATTTCACTTGTATGCAGCAAGCATAACATTCTTCATGGTGACAATTTTTCAGTTTTAAAGGGCACTACGACTCAGTCCCCCATTTTTGCAGTTGGTTCAATAATTGAAAATGCCATAGAGAAGAACTGTAAGCTCTGGCTGGTTTTGCAGGACATGTGAAAGGCTTACAATTCTGTTGGTTGAGACCATCTTAGGAATAATCTGGTGTTACAGAGAATTATTTCTGCTGTTGAAGTAAATAATAACCTGTAACTTGGTACTCAAAAGCTACTTCCGTTGATGATGTTCTGAAGGTGTTGTATCTGAAGGTTTTGATGGAGTTCTTTGTATAATGGACAGAGATTCAATAGTGTCAATAGTAGATATATCTTTCCAAGAGTTTTTCCAATTTCTTTCTCAGCATGGTGGCCAGATTTAGTCTGGTAGTCGTGCCCTTCTAGTAAGCTATCCGATAATATATAAAATCCTACCCTTATTTCTGGGTCTTTTATCAGGCTATTCTTGATGTCAATAACTCAGTGCTCAATCTTTTAATCAATTAGTATACACAACAATCAAAACAAATAAAAATAAAGAGAAGAAATAAAAGAAAATAAAGAAAAAAAAAAAATAAGTACTGACAGTTTGGCAGATTAGTATTCTGTCAATAGCCATGATCAAGAGCTATTGTTCCAGTATGGTTAAGTATCAATTACTATTAACATAAAGTGTTGATAGTGGAAAGTGGATTGAGATATAGAATAATTATTTATTTAATGATTTTGTTTCTTGGCTAAGGATTCTGTGGTATCGATTCTGTTTTTTCTGTTTCTAATACTACCATTATATATACATAATTGAGATTCCTCAATTCTTCGATTCTTCATGACAGGAATCCTGGAATTCCTGGAATCTTGCGATTCCTTTGAAAGAAATCCTGGAATTCTGGAATCCTGCAATTCCTCATCGGGGAATTCTGAAATTTCTGGAATCCTGCAATTTCTGAGAGGAATCCTAGAATTCCACTTTTACTATGTTTACTTCTGATTGGCTAATAATTATGCTAATATATTTCCTATATTTCTATGAGTAACATTATTCTCTTCTTTTAATATTGAGCTCTGTCGAAATCCAACTCATGTAATTCCTCTTTTTAAAGTATTTCCTGGATTTCGTTTTCAAGAATTACTTGTGTTATTTGGGTCTGTAATTCTTCAAATTGAGCATTGGTGATTTTTCCCAATTGATTACTGGTAACCATATCTATTGCTCTGTTGAGCAATATTTCTGGTTTATTCTGAAATGCGGTGTGTATTCAGTATATGGCTCAGGCTTGTGTAGATAAGTTGTTTTTTCCCACAAAATGTTCTAATTGTTGTAGTATTCTTTTGTCGAATAATTGCTTTGTTTTATCTGTATATAGATTCTGGATATTTATGTGTTGTCCCAAGTAAAAATAACAATAGTTTCATAGAAATTGTTGTATCCACCAATTCCAAGTTTTATTAGTCAACTCTTAATATAGTGACTCTTTTGTCAATTCTTTTATTGCTAATTTTACTTTTGCCATGATTTTGTCTACTGTATTTTCAGTTTTCTTTGGTGTTCTGAGTTGCAATGTCTTTCTAGTATTTTGATATCGAATGGTTTGTTGATTGATTGTAATCTCCATTTCCTGGTGTTGGATTAATTGAAAGAGTTGTTGTGCTAGTGTGTGAATGTTGTCTGTAATTTCCATTTTTCTGATATTTTCTGTCATGTCTACTCTGTCTTTATATATTCTTTTGATTGATTAATTTAACGTGTTGTTGTTGATAATAACAATTGGTTCTAGATCTCGTGGAATCTCATCTGGTCGGACTAGTATTCTCTGTACTCCTAATTGTGGAATATTACTGGTAGATAGTAGTGTAATGTCATAATATGGCTTCAGTTAATCTCCATGTGCTGCTTTGGTTAAAATTTTGTTATCCAGTCTTAATTTGTAAGCTCCATTTCCTAGAATTTCTTTTATGTGAAATGGTCCGTCCCATTTGGGGTCAAATTTTCCACTCCATTGTTTTTCCGCTTTGGTACGATGTAGTAATACTTTGTCTCCAATCTTGAATTCAACTGGTTTGTCTGGTAGTTGATTATTGTGTCTTTTTTTCTGTTTTTCTTGTGACTTTTGAATATTATCAGCTGCTCTTCTTTAGTTGTTTTCCAATGTTTCCATTAAGTCATATGTTTTTTTCAACAATGTATCTTTGAAATTCTCTTCTGTTATTGGTTCAACTGGATATGTATTAATTTCTCTCTCTACTGGTAACATTGCTGTTCTTCCATATACTAATTCAAATGGTGTTGCTTGTGTAGTATCTTGTTTCATTGTCTAATAAGCAAATAGTACTGATGGTATAAACAAATCCCAATTGTTCTGGTTTTCTTGGCTGAGCTTAGCTATTGCTTCACACAGTGTTTTATTGAATCTTTCTACTAATCCATTGATTTGTGGATGGTATGATAATGATAATAGTCTCTTGATTCCGAATCTTTGGCTCAATTCTGTTAATGTTTTGTTCACAAAATAAGTTCCTTGGTCTGATAATAATTCTTTTAGACATCTATGTCGACAAATCAAATCCTGATGAATGAATTTAGCAATGGATTCTGCATCCACTCTTTGAATTGCTTTCGTCTTTGGCCATTTAGTGAGATAGTCCATGGCTACTGCTATGTATCTGTTTCCTCTGCTGGTAATTGTTAATGGTCCGACTAAATCAATTCCAATATGGTCAAATGGTTGTCCCACTTTGATTGGTCTTAATGGTTCACTGGGTTTTGTTTCTCCTCTTCGCTGACAAGCATCACAATTTTGAACATATTGAATAATATCTGGGTACATTGATGGCCAATAGTATCTCTTTCTAGTTCTTTCCATGGTTGTTTCTTTGTGAAAATGTCCTGCTGTTGGATTTGAGTGCATGTTGAATAATATTGTCTCTTTTTCTGGCTCTGTAATTACTCTGGTTGGTTGATTTGGATCCCTTTTATTTTTCTAATAAAGTATATTTTGGTGAGTAATAATATATTTTGATTGTTGTTTGATACTCTTTCGTTCTGTTTGAGATAAATTCTCCTTGAACTGTTGAGTGTTTAAATAATGTTGCAATTGTTAATATTTTTGTATGTTCATCTTTTGTTGTATTTTTCTGTTGGTATTGTTCTGGTTTTGTTATATTTTTGGGTTGAAATGTTCTTAGATTTGTTTTATTCACGATAAACTGTTCACATTTTCATTGTCTTTTCCTTTTTTATAATGTATAGTATACTTATATGATGCAAGTGACATTTTCCATCTTGACTGTCTTCCATTTCCAAATTCTTGTTTTTGAAGTAATGTTAATCTTTTGTAATCTGTGTACACTTCAAACTTCTGGCTCAAATATTCTTTCCATTTTATGACTGACCAGTATATTGCTAAGTGTTCTTTTTGCAGTGTTCCATAGTTCTTTTCAGCCAGTGTTAAACCTCTGCTGGCATATGCCACTGGATGTTTTCTGCCGTCTGGTCCTCTCTGAGATAGTACTGTTCCTAATGCCTGGCCGGATGCATCTGTGGTGATGATGAATGGTTTGCTGTGATTTGAATAAATCAGTATTGGAGCTTGTATAAGCTTTCTTTTTAGAATATCAAAAGCTTCTTGTTGACTTTCAGTCCATTCATATTTTGTATCTTTGTTTTGCAGTTGGTTGAGTGACTGCACTATCTTGGAAAAATTCTTGATAAAACATCAATAGTAGCTGATAAATCCCAAGAATGATTTCAGTTCTGTCATATTGGTCAGCACTGGAAAGTTCTTTACTATCTTTATTTTCTCTGGATCCGTTTTGATGCCATCTTTGCTGACTATGTGTCTCAAGAATTTTAGTTCTGTCTTGCTGAAGAAGCACTTTGTTGTATTTAACTTTAGTCTTGCTTTTCTTAGTCTTTTGAACACTTGTTGAAGATGATGAAGATGATCATCAAATGTCTTTGAGAATACATTGGTGTCATCCAAGTATACAACTACTGATTTCCACAATAAGCCAGTGTAAATGATTTCCATTAACCATTGAAAAGTTGCTGGGGCATTGGTTAAGCCAAATGACATCACTTCAAATTCGAAATTCTCTTCTCTAGTAGTAAATGCCGTCTTCTCTTTGTCAGCTGGATTCATGGCTACTTGTCAGTAACCACTGTCCAAATCTAATGTTGAGAACCATTTGTTCTCACTGAAAGCATCAAATAATTCCTGTATTCATGGAATTGGATAACTGTCTCCATGAGTTACACCATTGAGTTTCCTGTAGTTTACACAAAACCAGATTTTTCCATTTTTCTTATGGATGAATACCACTGGTGATGACCATGGGCTCATTGATAGTTGAATTAGCCTGTTGTTAAGCATTCTGTTTATCTCTTGACAAATGATCTTGTGGCTGGCTGGTGGCACTCTGTATGCTCTTTGTTTGATTGGCATTGCATCTCCAGTCTTGATCTAATGCTGGATGATGTCAGTTTGGCCAAACTCATTTTCACTGGCAAAGATGTTGTTGAAATTGTTGAGTAACATCTTGAGCTGCATACATTAGAGTAGATCTAAGTTTCCCATGTTCATTTGTTCCAATTGTTTTGGTTGGAGCAAATAACATTTGTCTCGTCTATAGATTGTTTGTAATGTGATGTCAACATATCCACAAAGTTGTGGAAAGTCTAGAATGAGGTTTGGTAGTTGGTCTTCTATTTCTGTGGTTAAATATCTGATGGTGGTTCCTTCTGGTATGTTGATGACATTGCCAGTATTGTTGTAGATGAGAATTTTTATGCTGCTATAGCCTTTGGCTAGTATGTGGAGATTAATCAACCCAATCTTTCCTGATGCACAAAGATTTGCTTCAGCTTCAAAAATTTGTCCTTGCTTCTTTTTTTTCCTTCCTATTGTTAGCATGTACTGGCTATATGGTGGAATGGGAATAGCTTGACTGGTTGAGATAATTTCTCCTTGGCCAACAATTTTTTCCTCTGCCATATTAACTGGTACATCTATTCTACCCATTGATCCAAATCTCTGTATTCCTCTCACTGTTATTCCTAATTCCTCCCTCTTTCTCACTGATACTAACTGAGCTATTCTAACCAGAGGCAGGAATATTGTCTGTGCTATCTTTTCATTGAGTTCTGTTATATAGGCCTTTTCTGAGTCATTTTGTAATATCGCGATGATATTTCCTACATATCCCGCATCAATTATTCCTTTTCTTATATTAATCCCTCTTTTTGCTAAACTACTCCTAGATGCTAATTGAACTATTGTTGTTGCTGAAATTTCTAGTGCTATTTTCAGATCAATGCAGATGCGTGAATGTGGCTCCAATTTGATGGTTTCTTTTCCTGGATACCTCAGATCAAACCCTGCATTAGTATCATGCACACATTCTGGCATAATACCTTTTCCATTGTCACTATACTATTTCAACTCTTGTTCCTTGAAGAGATCTGGTAGTGCAATGTATTGTTCATAGTTTAAAGTGGGGTTTGAATCTGAGTCTGAATTGTTTTTGTCATCATTGCCATTTTGAATGAAGCTAGAACCGGTGTTTTCATCATTATCGTCGGAGTCTGAATCACAATTGATCAGTGATTCTAATTCCGATGCACAGCTGCTGATTGGTTCTTCTTTTTCAGGAATTAAGTAGATCATGTGTGGTGGTGGATTGTAAATGAGGTCACAATTGTCACAATATTCAAAGTCACTGGAAATTAAACAATGGTGATACAGTCTTGTATTTAACTGTGCTAGCCATTGTTCTTGCTCTTCTCTAGTGGGTGCCAAGTTTTGGTAGTGTTCATAGAACTCTTCTGGTTCCAGAAAATTTATGACTGGCTCTGCGTCTCAGTCAAGCTCGATGGATTCTGGTGGGTTGTTTTTAATTGTCTGGATTTCTTCTGGCAACACACCTTCAATTTTGGCAGTTGCCATTCTCCAAATTTTGTCGTCATCATGTGGACAACTGTCTAATTGTTGCACTACTCTTTGCCAAGCAGTTTCAATTGGTGTTCTCTTTTTAATTCAGTTGCTGATCAGAATCATGTATTGACACTCTACGTCGCACATTTCTCCATGTCCAGGAATGTCATGCCACATTTTTTTGTCCAAGAGAGTCTCTCCACAAGCTAAGCATGGCTGGTTGTCCCATTTTCCTACTTGTTTTGGTCTTCCAAAGCATTCAAGGACACATGGGTGGCAATAGAACCTAATTGTCATTAAATATTCCTCATTGTTCCTACAGCATACACCCATTGACAACAATTTCTTGTCACAATTGACACATATCAGCTTAGGTCAATGATAGGTAGATCATTGTGGTATGGTGTAGGTGTTATAAGCAGTGGTGGTTTGGGTGGTCTCTTTTCCTTTTCCTTTCTCTTTATTTTCTTTGTCTTCTTTCCATTCCCAGCTTGAAGTCAGTTTGCTCTCATCATTGTCAGTCCATGTCAGATCATCGGTTTCCCAAGTAAGTTCTTCCTTTTGTTTCCTTTTTCCCTTGTTGTTGTCGTCCCAGAAGAGTATTGGCGACAGCTTATTGTGCTCTTCATCAGCCTATGATACTTGGTAGGCTTCTCAAGTTGGCTTCAGTTTCTTCTCGTCGAAGTCGATTAGTGGTGCTGTGTTGTTAGTAGCCTTGAAGTGGCCACACATTGCTGGTACTCATGTGTGTCTTTTATTCTGGCTGAGTATTAATTCTTGGGTCATCCAATTGAGCACGGCATTGGTTTTGGACAGCCAGTCATTACTGACTAGGGCTTGGTATTAGGTGGCGTCCATTACTAGGACTTTGATTAGTACTATGATGCCGTTAATTTCTATAGGGAAATCATCTATCTCGCTGATAGATGTTTTTGTGGTGCCATCAGCAGTGATGATTCTAGTGTTGGCAGCTCAATCAACTCGGCGACCTAATTGATTCATGAGCTGTCTTGTGATTATGCTGTCAGCTGATCCACTATCTAAGATGAGTTTGATGGGGTGACCATCAACTCTGGCATCCATGTACATTGCTGTTATGGGTTTCTCTTCAAGAGCGGCTCTACTGAATAACAGTATCAGTGTGTTTTCTTTGAATTTGAAAGGAAAGATGGCTGCTAGGCATTTGTCACTAGAGATGGTTGCCAGTAGAATTGTGTTGGTAGGTATGTGCTGATTAAATTCCGTGTTGTTGGATGTGGTGTCTTCTGGATTAACCAGGAGACTTAAATAGTGTTGGGAATTTGGGTTTTGAATGTGACTGGTATCCAAATTCTGGGTGTGTGATCCTGATGGTGGGTTTAGCGAACTGGGAATCAGTTGGTAAACAACCATCGCCGATCTCCAGTTTTGAGTGACTCTGGATCAAAGGTTGTCTGATGTTATTTAAGCTGGGTTCTGGGGTGGTGTTTGAATTGGTTGGGGTTGATAGATGATTTGTGGCTGTGGTTGATATATTACTTGTGGCTGCGGCTGATAAATCGAAGGTTGATATACTGGTGGTTGATAGATTGGTTGCTGCATCATTGGCAGGTAATTATTTTGATATTGGTCTTGACCTTGATTTGGATAATGATTCGGAGTTTGGAACTGGCAATCGGGGTTTCAATATTGATTTCCCGATCATTGGTTATTTAAATGCTGGCAACAGTCAATTTGGATATGCCTTTGTTTATCACAATAGTGGCAGATACGTGTTTCCTGTTGTCACTATTGATTAGTTAATGCAGATGAACATGTTTGAGTTTGGGCATGATTAGAGTTCCCTTGATTATTGCATCATTGTGGAGACTGATAAATGGCATGATTGTCAGCTAAGTATTCTTCCAATCTCTTATTAATTGATTCACTGAACTTCTCCAATTTGGAATCCAGTTCAGATAATCTGTTCATTACTAGATTAACAGCTTGGGTGTGGTTAGCTTCTGACTAAGTGGATTCAAAATCTCTGGCACATGTAACTGCATCTTGAAAAGTACCTGGATGCAACAGACATACATGTTACAAGATGCTGCTGTGCAGACCACAGATAAACTGATTAAGTATCTGTGGTGCTGTGAAATAGTTGGTGTCAATTGCTTGAATTTGGCATAGGTTTTGATGGAAGCATCCCAGGTAAGTGGTGACTGCTTTAGTTTCTCCTTGTTTTATATTGGTGAATACATTGACTAGGTGATTGATGCTGTTATTGTTGCTAAAGTATCTTAGGAATTCTGCTTTGAAGGCATTAAAATCTTGTGGTTTATTAATCAAGCTTTGGTACTATGAATTGGCAGTATCTTTGAGAAAGTAGGGAATGCTTGCATTGCTCGAGCGTTATTCCATCCATTGGCTGTGATGGCCTTTTCTACATCATTCAGTCATACTTGAGCATCATCTTCTTTGCCCGTAAAGTTGTCAAGTTTTGCGATTGGTGTGTAGGCCATTGGATCTAAGTTAGGTGGTTGTGGTGGCTGTTGAAGCAGTTGTTGTTGTCCTGGTTGTTGAGGTGGTAGCTGAAGTGGCTGCTGTATGGGTTCGGCTATGGGATTAATTGGCAGTTGATTGATGAAAATTACCGGAGGTAAGTTTTGCTGATTAATTAATTCGGAGTTTTGATTTCTTTGATTTGGCAGCATTCGAATATTTGGAGTTTTGATTTTTGGATTTTCTAAATGTTGCTGAGTTTGAATGTTTGGGGTTTCAACTTCCGGGTTTTCAGTGATCAGATGCTGGTAAGTGAATTCTTGATCTTCTGATTCTTCTTCCTTCTTTTCTGATTCTGCTGCTTCCCATGGATCAGAGATTCCAAAATCTAGTGAAGGCAGTGATGATCGAAGTCCTGATGAGATTGATAATTGCGAATTAAATCCCTCAAAGTATTTGCCGTATAGTCCTAACAATTCTGTTTTCCTTTGTCTACTTTGGAATGGGAATTATCCAAATGCTGATGTCTCAGTTGATGGAAACACATCTGTTGATGATATGTTGATGGCACTTCCAGGTGTATAGTAGTAGGATGAGTTGCTTGGGGATTCAACTCTGTTTTTCTTCTAAGCAGGTGGCTGTATTTTTCTGGGTGTTACTGCTGGTGTTTGTAATTTTCCCTTGCCTTTACTAATGTATGTAATTGAATATCTTTGTTGAGTGTGATGTTCAATTTCTTTGTTAATCTTAGTGATGATAGATGTGAAATTATGATTTGTTAGTAGGTTGGTGTTTTGAATTAATTCCTTATAGAAAGTTTCTTTTGCTGATTCAGTATTCATTGGTGTTCTTAATAAAGAGGAAATCTTTTTGTTGACGTAGAAATTGAAGACTGATTCGGCAGATATATGATTGTGGTTTAATCCCAAGTATTGACAATAGTATTGAAATAAGGATTTTGTGAATCTTAAATGATTTGCTTCTATAATTTCTGATTCTGCCACTTTTGGTTTGGTGTTGTTGATGCTGGTTCTCTGTAAGATTATATCTCACAGGGAGCACCAAATGTTACAGGGGATTATTTCTGCTGTTGAAGTAAATAACAACCCATAACTTGGTGCTCAAAAGCTACTTTTGTTGATGATGTTCTGAAAGTGTTGTATCTGAAGATTTTGATAGAGTCTTTTGTATAATGAACAGAGATTCAATAGTGTTGATAGTAGATATATCTTTCCAAGAGTTTTTCCAATTTTTTTCTCAGCGTGGTGGCCAGATTTAGTCTGGCAGTCGTGCCCTTCTGGTAAGCTATCCAATAATATATAAAATTCTATCCTTATTTCTGGGTCTTTTACCAGGCTATCCTTGATGTCAATAACTCAGTGCTCAATTTTTTAATCAATTAGTATACACAACAATCAAAACAAATAAAAATAAAGAGAAGAAATAAAAAAAAATAAAGAAAAAAAAGAAATAAGCCCAGGCAGTTTGGCAGATTAATATTCCGTCAATAGTCATGATTAAGAGCTATTGTTCCAGTGTGGTTAAGTATTAATTACTATCAACATAAAGTGTTGATAGTGAAGAGTGGATTGAAATATGGAATAATTATTTATTTGATGATTTTGTTTCTTGGCTAAGGATTCTGTGGTATCGATTCTGTCTTTTCTGTTTCTAATACTACCACTATATATACATAATTGGAATTCCTCAATTCCTCAATTTTTCACAACAGAAATCCTGGAATTCTTGGAATCCTGTGATTCCTTTAAGAGAAATCCTGGAATTCTGGAATCTTGTAATTCCTCATTGGGGAATTCTGAAATTCCTGAAATTCTGCAATTCCTGAGAGAAATCCTGGAATTTTACCTTTACTATGCTTACTTCTGATTGGCTAATAATTATGTTAATATATTTCCTATATTTCTATGAGTAACACTGGTTAGAATCAAAATATGTAGCAAGTTTATTTGGTTTTTTGGGAGTATTCATGGTGGTTGGACCAACCGGGTTATGACCGATTTCGGGTTGACAAGTAGTTATCATGTGTATGATGGTTTGGACCAAGAGGAGGTTTTCTCACCTCTCTTTTGGCGAATATTTTATGATCCTCTTTTGTGCAAAGTCAAGAGACAGGAGAGTGTGTGTAGATACTGGTTAAATTCTCATTTTGTTTCTAAGAATAGTCATGTAGAATCTTAAGCTGGGTTAACTTCTTTTTTTGCTGCTGGCACTTTTATGGATGATACAATTTGGGTCAGTAATAGTCAGGTGGTGACACAACACATTCTAAATGTTGCTAGTGAATTTTTCAAGATTAATGACATTTCAATTAACAATAATAAGATTGTGACCATTCCTATCAACAGCTGGGTTGCGAATTCCTCTCTTTTGATAAGTGGATTACCTATCTCTGTAGCCAATAGGGGAGAATCTCATCAGTATTTGGGTATCTTTTTATCTACTAAGGGCCTTTCTAAACCTAGTCTGGCCAAAGCTCACTCGGATGTCAAAGTTTTTTGCTAATCTTGTGTTAAAAAAGACCATTTTTGATAAACAATTTTCGTATTTGGTGTCTTTGGTTCTGCATCCTATTGTAAATTACAGAACTCAGTTCAGCTTTGTTCCTCCTAGTATGTGCAACAAATGAAATACTATGATTCGTAGGGGTTTGAAATTAAAATTTGGTCTGCCTTTAGATTTTTCCAATGATGCACTGTATTACCCCTTATTTTATGACTTGAAACCTTTTGAGCAAATCCAGGCTGAGCACAAAGTGGCATCTGTTGTTTGTTTTGCGAATTCAGTTGGTGTTTTGGGTCATTTGTTTGCTCATAGATTTCATGACTTGCAAGTTTTATGTTGGCATCCAATTCATCCCTTGAGTTTTCCTACTCATTTTGGTGTTGGTGTTTCTAATAATTATTTAGCAGGCTTGGTTTATATTTTTTATGGTTATAATCTTTCTCTGGGTGGTATCAGAGCCAATGCTTTTTGTCTTCAGAATGAAACTCCTATAGTGTCTGTTCTTGGTGAATCTAAATTTGTTAGGTGTTTTCCATCTCTTCGGCATTATGGTATTGCTTTTGTAGACCAGCTTTAGAACTGCAGGGGTGCTAATTTTACTTGGGCAACTTTTAAATGTTGGAAGAGGTTGGATCTACATGGGCCAGTTTTTGCTTGGTTTGATCTTTCAGTTGCTTTTCTTAATATGATGGCTCTCATCTCTGTTCCGTCTTCTCCTGTTGGTGGGGTTGTCCCTCGAAATGTCCTGAATTCAATTGAATTTAATACAATTTGTGGTCATCTGCTTGATGTCAGTTTCAATATTATTTCAGTATTTACTGATAGTTCTTTGGCCGGTTTGAGTACTGTTGGCATGTGGGCTAGTATGGCCGTTTTTTTTGATGGTGTTGATTTGGGTTTAGGTGTTGTAGTATCTGGTTTGGTGTCTTCTACTATGGTGGAATTGTAGACTATTGCTTTGGCTCTTGAGTGTGTTCCTTCCTCCAGTTCTGTTCATTTGTTTTCTGACAGTTAAGCAGCTTTGGATGCATACAAATCTGAGCTGAGTCTGGTTATTCCAGACTTTTGAAATTGATGCTGGTTAGAATGCTGTTACATTTCTAACTTGAGTCATAATAGGAATTTGAACATCTGTTGGTTTAAAGTTAAAGAACATTCTGGTGTTGTGGGTAATGAGCAAACAGATGCTCTTGCTGCGGCTGTTTCTATGTCTGATTTTTTCCTTCTTTTATGTTTGAATAAGTACTATATTTTGGCAGATGGTGTGACTGTTTCTGGGAATTCTAGACATTTTGTTCATGATATTTTCCGTTGTGTACATCATGCTAAATGGGAAGTTGGCTCTGGTTCTAAAGTCTTAGTCACCAGTTTGCATGATGACATAGACTGGTATAGGTCTTTGCTTGTATGACATCCTGATATACACATGGCTGCTGGTTTCACTGGTAAACATTCTGCTGGTGCTCGTACTTATTTTATGAAAGCTTTACATTATTGGCTGTCTATGGCTGTTTGTAAACGTCTTTATAGCAGGTCTTATTCCAGTATTTTGTGCTTGTTTTGTGGTGAAGTCAAATTTTCTGATCATGTTTTCTCATGTGGTGCTGATGTTGCTATCCGCACCCAGCTGTTGAACACATATACAGCTATCTGGGAAGCCCTCTCTGGTTTATCTTGGTCATCATCATAACTTATACAGCTTATGCTCTCTTGTGTCTCTGACACCTTGGTGTGTTCGGCATTTTGTAAGGGTTTTATGTTCAAACTTTGTTTTCAGGAAGCAGTCTCAGTTTTCGGTGACTTCAAAATTGCTTATCATAAGGTGGTGGAATTTGTGTGAAATTTCTGTCTTGCTTTTAGAGATGAGGTTTGGTTGGTTCGTGCGAGTCATCGTGCTTTGATGAAAAAGTGTGGCCTGATACCTGGTGATAGTTCGGCTTCTAATCTGATGCATGGCCTTTCTTCAGCTTTCTCTGCTGAGGTGATAAAGCTGTTAAATATTGCAGAGGCTTTTGGTATTTGCTTTGGCTTTCATACATCTTGTTTATTTTTTTTGGACATTGGAGATTCTGTGTCAGTTATTATAGATGCTTAGTATTGTCTTGATCGGCCTGAATGGCTGGTCACATGTAAAAAATGTATGATTTATGCCTAATTTAGATCTTTTATAATGTATTGTTCTAGGTAGTGTTTGGACCTCACTCGTTAAACAAAAAAAAAAATTTAACAAGTATGGCCCAATCACTATCTAAAAATTAGGAACAAACTAAGTATTTTAGTCTTAAATATAATTTATGCATTTTCTACATATAATTAACTATTTAAACCAATTCAGACTATATTATATTGATACTTTGGAAAAAAATTTACCCAAAAAAGACATTCTCTAAATAATTTCAAATAATATAGCACTATTATTAACTAATCCAACCAACCACTTAGTCGTTTTAAAAGCATCAGTTTTAACAACAACAGATTTATGTTCTCAAAGTAATATCAAATTAAAAAACATATTATTATTAAAAAAAAACAAACTTACATAAAAGTTAAACATATTAATATTATCATAGCCACATTCAGTTTTTAAAGCAATCATCTTACATTTTAGCTTATCAACAGCTTTGCTGAAGAAATTTATATACACTAAAACTTTATTGACTTTAATGCCAAGAGCACTATTTAAAACCAAATTACTATTTACAAATTGTTCAAACACTTTCACCATGAAACCAACAGACTTAACAATAGAATTGATCAAAACAAAAAGCTTGGCCAATTTCAATTTCAAAGAAGTTAATTGAAAAAAGACTATAGAATCATCAGATATTATATTAGCAAAAAAAGCTGAACCAATTAAAAGACCAAAAACCAAAAGAAGCACAAAAACAGCAGCTTTGACATACAATGTATTACTAAAAACATAAGAAATGAACACTTTGAGAATTTTAGGAGGGAGAAATGAAGACATTTTATAATTTAAAGCCAAATAATCTGAATCTTGGCTCCAAAAACAGCACCAATTTTTAGAAGTTTTCTATCAGATACAGCACTTTTTTAGCATATCAGTCTTGAGTATTACAGTATTGTTATTTATAAAAATTAGGAATATTATAGTTAGAAGAATAGTTAATCAAAAGTAGGTGTAATAACAGAGAAATTTCAAAATTTCTTTAAAAAAATTCCAGAATTCTAAAATTCCAGAATCCCAGAATTTTTTACTAAGAATTATAGAATTTCAGAATCTCAGAATTCCAGAATTTCTCTAAAGAAATTGCATAATTCCAGGAATTTTGTATAATATAAACTATGTATATATAATAGTAATATTAGAAGTAAAAAAAAAATTCTAATTCAATTTAGTTTTAATTTAGCATTCTTTTTCTTATTTATTAATTAACTCTTACTTTATAGATAGTTATTATTAACCAAAGTGAATTCATTAGAATATCAAATAAAACATACTTATTATTATCTAATTTATGATATTATTATTTAATTAAGAATTGTAACCACTCTTTTATTATCAACATTCTATGTTAATAACATCTAATACTTAACTATACTAGAACAATAGCTCTTGATTACAGCTATTAACAAAATACTAATTCTTTTTTTTTTTACTTTTTTTTATTTTTTATTTTTTATTTATTGTTTGTTGTGTATTATTTAATTAAAAAAATTAAGTGTTAAATTATTAATGTTATGGATAGTCTGATAAAAAACCCAAAAATAAAGATATAAAACTCAGAAATTAAGAATAGCTTACTAAAAAAGCATAACTGTCAGAATAAACTAGTTACTATGCTAAAGACAGAAATTGGATAGAATATATTCTAAAAAGCTATAAATAGTAAACATTTAACTGATTATTGAATCAAAAACATAGGAAATTAAAAATACATAATTGAATCTTTGTTCATTATACAAAAAACTTAACCAAAATCTTCAAATTATAAAAATTTTCAGAATCATCAATATCATCCAGCTATAAAATACCAAATTATGGGTTTGTTATTTATCACAACCACCCAAATAATTATTTGTAACAGTATTTAAATCAACTTGAGAACCAAATATAACCAAAACAAACTAAAAATAACAACCAGAATTAGAAGAACAAAGAATAAAACATGTCCAACCACCAATTTGAGAAATCATATTACTAATTTTAAAAGCTGTGCAGCCAAAGGGGAAATTGAACAACTTGGTCTTAAACTTATTATGAGACAAATAGTCTTATTTTGATTTATTAAAGAAAAGATCCTAATACTATCTTTGCCCACCAAAACTGATCAATAATTCAAAGTGAACACAACAATGTTCAACTTTTTAAAATAAACAATTACATATTGTCAAATACTAGCAGGCTTCAGCATAACATAAGTAATATTATCAAACACACTAAAAGCTGTCTTAATATTAACAGCAGATATATCTAAAAGCACATTATGTAATACAACAGCAGCAGAAAGAGAACCAAACTTAGAAACTACCAAAGACTTGGTAATTTTAAAAGTGGTTAAACAAACAAAACTTGTATAATGCAAACTATTTATAATTATCAAAAATATAGATTAGTCCGAAATTTTAAATGATGATCTTCACGTGTTTTTATTTATATAATTAAATTTTATTGGTTAATATACATGTGTTTTTAATATATTATTTATAATAAAAAATAAAATTTTATTAAATTTTATATATTACAAATTTTGAATATTTTATAATTTGTCTAATTTTTCAAAAATATTATCTGGAATTCTTCTATGAGATTTATACTTTTTTATAGCATATTTTACTAATTTTCTACTAAGACTTTTTTTATAAAAATTCATATAACACCAACATTTTCTTGAAAATTGTCTAATAGTTATTAAAGATATTGATTCAAGACTTTCAGGCACTGTTTTTTGCAATTTTTTCTATGAATAATCACATTTGTTATATGCATATTTTTTAGCAGCTCCCCAATATCTTTTAATAAAATTTAATTTGCAATGAAATTTTGGAAAAAAAATACACTTATGTCCCATACTTTCGATTAATTCTTCAATTGCATTTTTTTGAGCATAAAAATCGGATTCCAAAGATATTACTCAATGTGCACAACAAGAAACTTTTGAAGAATCTTTGATTTTTTCTTTGCATTTTTGACATTCTAATATTAATTCTTTTGATGGCCATTTTCCTTGTTCTATTAATACTTGTTTAATTCTTTTAGGCAATTCTCAAAGTTTTTTGTCTGAATATGTTTCTGGGAAGATTATTAATTATAATTGATTATCTAATTCAAAAAAAGTATCTCATATCAATGATTGCTTTCCACCTGGACTTAAATTCATTCTGCTTACAATTAAAGCATCTTTACTAAATGCTGCATGATTAAAGCTATTATCAAAAGCAAATACAGCTGTACAGTCTGAATATAATTTCTCAAAAATTGGAATTGCTTTACATTTAATTTGTTTAAGAAAATGGTCTGCTGTTCAATAACTATCTTGATTTATACCAGATTGCAAATAGCATTGTGCCTCTTCTGGTATATTAGAATTGTTTTCTATATCATTTTGTTGTAAATGTAAATGTTTATCAATTTTAGTTAGAAATTTACTGACCATGATTGATCTTCTATTTCCTTTTTTTCTTAGTGGCAAATTTTTATGTTCAGCCCATATGCCACACTTGCCATTATTTGAATAAAAAATGCATTCATCATGGACTACAAGAACTTTTTCTTTCTTTTCATTAAGTAAGTTAGGACGTATTTAATCCATAAATTTATCTTTATACTTTGACATATATTTTTTATGCTCAAATATTTTTTCTAAAAATTCTTTTCGAGATTGCAAGACATCATTTTTTTTATGTCCATCATAATATAAGTCTTGATAATGTTGTTGGAATGAATAACCAAGAATTTTGAGCCATCTTACTGCAGTTGTAAGACTAATAGTTTTTTCTTTTATTATTCCAATATTAGGAAACAATTCATGCTTAATGAATTTTTTAAATGTGGCTGGAGTGGCATTGAAGTTTTAGTTTCTAATCCAAATATGACATCTTTCTGCAATGTTTTCATCATCAATTATTCTAATTGTTTTTTGGTGTTTTCTATGTTTTAATATTGGAAGCTTATTATTAAGCAACCAATACTTTGCAAGATATCAAATTCTTTGTGCTTTCTATATACTACTATCAATAAAAATTTTCTGGGCAATTTTCAAACTGGCATTAATTTTTCCATGTCTATTATTATCATTTAACAAGGTAAGATATTCAAAAATAGCTCTTTTTTAATTATATTCAAAGATAGTTAACTAAGCATGTTGTTTTTCTAAATGTTCTTTTAACTCTTGCCCTTTTTTTATTTGATTAGCATACGGATCAATCTCACTTTCTGAATTGCTTAAAGATTCATTAGATTCAGACCATTGTAAGTCTGTAGTTTAAGCATCACTAATATTAAAAAAGTGATATTTTTTTTAGTTCCAGCTGCTGTTTTGGTGAATAAACCATTTGGTCTATATTTATTGTAATAGGTTGACTTTGGTATCTTTTTTGTCATGTAAGGGCTTTGCTTTTTTTTTTTTAAATGATTGTCATTTTTCTATACTAAACTGAGTTTTTTTAATTTTGTATTTATTTTAATTGCAGTTTCCATATCTTCTGTATCATCCCATTTACTGTCATTATTGTCATCCCACTCTCTATTACTAACATCCAGTCTGTTAAATTCATTTACTTCAATATCATAATCATTTATTAAAGTGGTATGATGTGTTTTTTTATATGATTCTTTTGCATTTCTAACTTAATCTTTAGCTTTTCTTTTTCCTTTAGAATGAAGTGGCATTTTTTTATGTGATGTGATGTTAATCTAGTGTGTAATTGGTGCTTGAACAGAATTAAAGAATTTGAACTGTGTAATATTGTACAACAAAATTGTATCACAATGGAAATGGCATTTTTAACTCAAGTATATATCTATTCTTTAAATCTCTTTGGTTCCAATTTAAACTTTAATTTCTGTTTTGTAGTTCTGGATAAGAAGCAATCAAAAAAAGCTCCTTTGGCATTCATCAAAAAAAAATTTTTATTGGGATTGGAGAGATTATCTGAGCTGAAAATTTAGGTGACATCAATAAAAATAGTTACCACAAAAACCTCTTCAACTTATGACAAGGAATTTGGGCAAAAAAATCTAATATTGACAATTAAACAACCAATTCAAAAGAAACCTGATTTTCAAATTAAAGCCAATTCCTCAAAGCTGATGAAAGATTTATTGCAAATGATTGTTGATCAAAAAGATAATAGGTAAGGATATTTGAGATAGATTTCAATTTTAGTATTACAGCCTAGTTGTGACTTCTCATTTTCATATTCAGTGGTCAACAATATGCCAAATTATTTATGGATTTACTGTTCAAAGAAGAATATCCAGAATATTATGATGTAATTGAAGAACCAAGATTCTTAAACATAATTGAGGTTGGTACTATGCACTTCTTTTTCATTGGTCACTTAATACTTGACATATGTTTTCTATATCACATCAGTAGAAAATTTGAAAAAGATATCATCTATTTATAAATTCGATCAGAAATTGCAATTGATTTTAAAAATGCTATGTATTTTAATGATGATTCACACATTTTCAAAGATGCCAAATTCTTACAAGTGAAAAGTTTATTAGGCCTTTACAAAAAAATCTGGGTTTTATCTACTTGAACTAATATGTTTCATACATTTTTTGCATCAAAACAAACTCTTTAGAAAATGTACAACACTAACAAAAAAGAGCTATTCAAGATTATGGGCTTTAAGACAACTTCAGTTTTTCCAATCAAGGTAAAGCCAAAGATCTTTCAATTCCAATCTGATTCTCCTAAATTAACACCAACTGATGTAAGTTTTTTGATTACTGTGATAAGCTATTATATATCACATTCTAATAAGTTGTTAAAATATTCAACAATTAAAATTTTTTTTACAGTCTAGAAAACCAATTCTAAAACTAGATCATGATTCAGTCGAATACACAATAGGTATTTTAGTCATTATATTTCTCTTTGGTATAATTTATCATTCAAATATTAAATTTAACCAGAAATCTTTATTACAGGGAATTTCATATATCTCTTAGATCCAAGCAATTCTTTGAAATACAATATTATAATTATTAAAAAGTTATTTGTGAATTCAAAGTAAATATCCACATTATAATAAAAATAATACTGGTTAAAATTTTCAAAGTTGCTTACTGTTTTTTACCTCTCATAGATTGCAAAAATGATTTGTGGTTTCTTTTTTTTTCAGATCTGATCAAGTTAATTTTTAATCATGAATACTACTCTTATGCTTTACATTTTTAAGCTTTTAATCATTTTTCTTATCAGACAGAACATAATCTATTTCTAAAATTTTATGAAAAAGAAGTGTTTAAAACATCAGTTATTGAAGAACATATGTTACGTATATAATGCTCTAAAAAAAGGTAAGTCATCTATAATTTACTGCAGAGTCCATTTATTAAAAAATTAATTGCATTAATTTTTTTCATAAATTTTGAGCCGTGCCCTTGTTTCAAGGTACAGGAATTGGGGCAAGTGATTGATCTTTTGCAATGTCTCTTAATACCAAACATTTCACCCATAGTATTACTCTTGGGCCGACAGCCAATTATGTTACAGTCATTCCAATTTTTGTCTCAAATCTGCTGCTCTCAACACCAAAGCCAGTTGTTCTCAATGTTTATTGAGAAGGACACAAGGTCACAAATAGAGTACAAATGACATTCCCAAATTCTCCGACAATTGCTCATAGTACTTTTATAATTCTTTTGACACCTGGTGTGAACAATATTAATATCTGAGTTTCTGTCCCAATAATAACAACCAAATATAGTGGTGGTGTAAATAGAATATTCATGGTTAATGGTGCTGTGTCATCAGCAGAAAACACACAGGCTGAGAGATACTATATCTTTATGAAAAAGTGACCATCTAAAGATTAGATTAATATTAATTGAAAGCCTTTCTG
Organism: Geosiphon pyriformis; assembly: GCA_016748015.1. Classification (NCBI taxonomy): domain Eukaryota; kingdom Fungi; phylum Glomeromycota; class Glomeromycetes; order Archaeosporales; family Geosiphonaceae; genus Geosiphon; species Geosiphon pyriformis. The sequence goes on along the minus strand of JAAOMT010000227.1, from coordinate 205,242 downwards.
GAAATGATAATATTTTGATGATTTATTATGTGGTAATGTGACTTTAATGATTGCTGATTGGCTAAAATCTAATTGATCAGCATCCAAAAATTAAAGATTAATAATAAAAGTGGCTAATTTTAAACTTTAATAACTTTATAAAATATATTATAATTCAAAAAATTAAACTGTAAATGTAAAAGAGAAGAACTTAATCTATCATATTTACAGTTTAGTTTTTTAATATTATTAAAATTGGAAGACTAGATACAATTTAAAATTATATAAATTGTTTGATAACTATAAATAATTTACATCATAAGCTCAACCAAAAATGCAGTTTTTAAAAACACTTGAAAAGCAAATTTTACATAAAAGAGCTTTATATTGTTTTTTAATACTGATTTCACTATGACAGCCAAAATTAACAGAAAAAAAACCCAAGACACCAAGCATCCGAACCATGCCATCAGACAATACAGATGTCTTGCAACATGACAAACTTGATATTACTCTATCATTTTCAACTGAACCAGCCTTCTCCATATACACCTTATAACTAGATCTTACCAGCCAGACCCTATGACAGTGTAGCTCAACAACATTTCTTACAAAATTGACAACAACACCAACAGCAATCTTCCCGACTTTAAAAACCTCAACTGCCTCTGAACACCAATTACTCATGACAAATCCCTTACACAGAACCAAATACAAGTCAACATTTGAGGAGCAATAACTGAAAAACTGCAAAACAGCAGAAGAAAACAAGACATGAGAACTCACCAAAGAAACCCAAGACACAGCAGCCTCAACAATAATCTTATTTTGGACATCAGCATCTATGGCACAAGAAAATGCATGATCAGGCAACTCCACCTCCCTACACAATAAGCACAGCACACCAGGGTAACTCTTATCATACAACTTCTTTCGAATAGCCACAAAGAGTCAACAATGCACAGCCTTTATCAAATATGACTGCAGCATAAAAGACTTCTGACTAGTAGACCCAATAAGCATGTGTGAGTCAGGGTGCCACACTCTCGAGATAACACTTCAGTCCACACATTTGATTAAACTACTCCAAATTACATCACAGTCAGGCCCAGTCTTCTAATGTGTTCAGCACACAGATCTAAACAGATTCCTAACAAAATAGCAGGCATTGCCAGACACAATCATATTCTCAGCAATTAAAAGCCGTTTCTGCACCCTAATGGACAAGAAAAACCGAGAACATGCAATAGCACCAGCAGCAGCATCAGCTTTAATGTTGCCACAAACACCAGAATGACTTTTAACTTTGACCCAACTTATGCTCAAATCTTTCTTCCTAACCAAATCAAAAATGTAATGTCTCTCTACTCAGCACAGAACTTGGAAATCAGACACCAGATGAGACAACTTGGAAATACACATATCAATGACAGCTTGACTATCAAAGTGTAATGTCACCACACTAGAAGATGGAACACATTCCAACACCAAAGCAACAGTCTGCAACTTGGCCAAGGTGGAAAACATCAAACCATGGACCTTAACACCAATACTACAATCAATAGCAAGAAAATATGTAGCAGCACCACCAGCAATACTAGAAGAGCCAAAATTTTTCAATGAACCATTCATAAAAATTTCAAAAGAACCAGACTATAATTTGTGTAAACTACTATGCAAATCAGAAAACTCCTCAGAAGCCAAAATGTCCAGACTAAAGAGTCAATTGGCTCTAGCCAGACCAGATGATAAAGCACCACTATCACGCAAAAACCTAGATGTGAAATCAAACCAATAAAAGACAGGGCCTCTTGGGTTGAGCCTTTTCCACTAGTGAAAAGTCTTTCAATCCATCACATGATCCTTCTTATTAAGCAATCTGTCCTCAAAGGCAACACCAAATTGCTTCAAAAAACAAACAGAACCAAAGTAAGAAACACTCCCTAGCACCAATAACATAGGGAAATTACCAGGATTACAAAAAGCACAAGACAGGTTATTTACCAGGGACAGCTCATTACCCAAAAAAATCTTAACCATACCAGCCAAAAAATTGTTCACAGGACTAACATGTAACTTAACAGAGAACTGTAGAAGATCCAAAGGAGCCCAACCCAGAACCTGCAAATTCAGAAATCTATGATCAAACAAATGCCCCAAAATGCCCGAAGCATTAAAAAATGTGATCATAGCAGCCAATTTGCTCTTAGCCTATATCTGCTCAAAAGATTTCAGGCCATACAATGAGAGATAATGCAAAGCTGTATCAAAAAAATCATGAGGAAGACCAGCTTTAAGCTTAAGACCCTTTCTGATCAAGGCATCTCACTTGCAGCACACATTTAAAGAAACAAAGCTGAATTGAGTATGGTAGTTGACAATAGGCTGCAAAACAGCTGACACTAAATATGAGAACTGCTTATCTGTGATAGCTTTCTTGAGCACTACATTGGTAAAAAAACGAACATCCGAATGAGTCTTGGCCAAACTAGACTTAGACAAGCCTTCAGTTGACAAAAAAATTTCCAAATATCTGTGTGTCTTGCCTCTTTTGGCAATAGAAATCGACTGCCCATTAATATCCAGAGAAGCAACCTTAACACTCTGATTAATAGGAATGGCCACAGTCTTCTTACTATTGATAGAAATATCATTAATCAAAAAAAATTCACTGGCAATGTCCAAGACATACTGCATTGATGTTTGGCAATTTCCGATCCAAATGGTGTTATCAACAAACACCCCAGCCACAAAAAAGGAAGACATTCCACCACTACTCTCAATTCTGCCTGATTTAGCCACAAACTTAGTATTAATCTGATACCCACATAAATGCTCATGCCTTTTAATTTTACACAATAGTGGATCATAAAAAATTCTTTAAAGAAGAGGTGAAAAAACCTCATCTTGATTCAAACTATCATGTACCCTATAACCATTTGAGAGGCCAAAATTGGTCATCACCCTGTTAATTCTATTCTCGTGAATACTGCCAAAAAACTTGATAAACCTGTCACACATCTTGATACACCATAGGCTAGTCTTTAAGTGGTGCCAACCAACAGAATCATACACCTTATGTATATTCTGCAAAATCAACTAAAATTTCTTATTTTTCTCAAGAACATCTTCAACCACAGACCCAACAGCAAATACTGGAACTTGTGTAGAGGTACTTTTTAACACTGAGAAATTGTTGCCACAGAAGACACCAAACTTGCTACAAGTGAAAGAAATTCTATCAAAAAGAATCTTGGAAAAAATTTTTCTGGCTGTCTCAATCAAAGCAATAGAGCAGGTATTCATGAGAATTCTATTTCAATCATAAGGTTTAGGGATTATTGAAACCCATGCTCTTTTCCACAAGACAGGTACTGCACCAACAAAAAGACATTCATTCAACAGCACCAGAAAACACTCCATTACACTCTTGCCACCATGCTTCCAAAGTTTGTTTGGAATGCCAGACAAGCCAATGGCTTTACTATTAGGCAGACCACCAACAACTACAAGCAACTCACTCATGTTAATCACATCCATCACACCAGAAAAGGCATTATTTGTAACATAGTCCAAAAGTGCATACTGGCAAGTCCAGAGATCAGACAGTGCAGAAGGCACCACATGTTTACTTGTTTAACCTTCTATAATTCTGTCAACATTTAGTCTTACCCCATCTGGATTCAACACCAGCTCATCATCAACCACTAAGTGATCCAACACCATTTTCCGAAAGAGTCTATCCAAAACACTACTGATTATATTGCCTTTGTCTAAACAAAACTTTTCCATGTGTTTCTCAATAGCTGCTCTGATAGAAGCCTTCTGCACCAATTTTGATTCATACATTTTGGATTTCTTGTACCCTTTTCTGACAATTGACAAATATTTAAGAACGTCCATTATTTTTTGACCAGCATAAACCATGTTCCTTAACACAAGAGCCTTATTAGCATCCAAAGTTAACTATTTTTCAACAAGGCAATTGAACCTGAAAGTGTCATTAGATTCCAACCTCTTGACAATCTTGGAAACCAACAACTCCAATTCCAGAAACTTAGAAGACCACTTATTTTTTAAACACTGAAAATTACTGAATCAAAGCCTAAAAAAAATCTCATCTGCAGAATCCACTAATGCCCCTTTCAGCAGCAACCACATAGTATCTAAATCATGACCTGTAGCTGCAGCAAGAAACCTATTCTTTATTATCAGAATCCTAATAGAGAAGTAATCTCTAAAGTGAGACCACCCAGAACTGTCCACATCCTTGATCTTAAACTTCCAACAATTCTTGTTAGCTTGTTTACACAAACCATTCAACTGAACATCCAGAAGTCCTTCCAGACTGACTGATATCACCACAGCATTGTGGTCTGTATCAAAAAAATCAGAAACAGAACTGACTCAACACTTTACAACAGCAGAAAATAGACTTTTACTAACAAAAATATAATCAAAAGTCCTCTTAGCATCTTTTAAATTGTACCATGTAGGAGCCTTAACCAAATGATGGCTATTAAATGAATTAACCAGATCCAGACTCGAGCAAAACTTGAAACTCGCACTTCTTTCAGACTTACACTCATTAAAATCTTTACCCAAGACCACAAAAGTGCTAGTGTTAACAGCCTTAGCAATGATAGAGTTAACCTCAGATGCTTGCTCAAAACAAATGCCAGCAGAAGCATCAGCATACAAACTGAGAACAGACACCGAAAGTTTGCCCTTAAACAGAAGCCACACCAAAATAACTCGACCAGGAACCACCTCAATTTTAGAAACATGACAAACCAAAGAATTGTTCATAATAACAACAACACTAGCACCAAGATACCCAACATCCAAACCAGAAGTAAAAATCCGAACTTCATCATATTTATCCTTGATCCAAAGCGCAGAGGAAGACCTCAACTTTGTCTCAGTAACGAAAGAAACTATATTCCCAGAACTTATATGCCAGCAAACAACATTTATCTGCTTTGCAGAAACATTGATACTTCGAGCATTGCACATAGCAAATTTTCAAACCAAACCACTTATTGGGATGAAAAAGGTAATAAGGAACCAGAACCAGAACACAAATAATCCAATTTAATTAACACTGAACTAATTAAGGCTTCCAAAGACATTATTTTCGACTCCAATCCACCCATCTTGGTGGTTAGAATCTTGGAGCTACTTGAACTGAAACCAGAAGTATCATTAACAACAACAGAAGAAAAGAGGGCAAAAGCTTTGGCACATCATCCAAAACCATATCTGAATTAACTTCTGGAGCCAAGGGTGTAAAGACAGCCAAAAGAAGCTTATAAGAAACTGGCAGCAAAGACACCAGTTCCACAAAGCTTAACTTTCTTACAATACCAGAAACCTAATCAGTTAAAAGCTCCAAAAACCATTCCAAAGATGCCAAGTGATCGAACAAATCAGAGACATCATGAGGATCAGCACTAGTAGAAGAAGACCAAGCACCAATAGAAAATTTAGTGCCAGAAGACAAACCAGTACCCAAAAGAGATGAAGAACTCAAAAGAAAAGAGGAACCATCTGCAACTTAAGCCCAAGTTTTGCCACCAAAAAAAACTGGACAAATAATAGGCATCTGCTTCTTTTTATAAATGTTGGCCAGGCAAACCCAATTATAATCAGTCACTACCCACTTTTCACAAACTCCAGAATTCCCACTAACTGAATACATCTCAGAAACATGACCAAATTGTTTGCATTTGGCATAACATGCCAAAGAAAGACCAGCCCAGTGCAAACTTACACCCTTAAAAACTGGAACAGAACCAACAGCAGCCAACATAGATGCTTTATCCTCAAAACAAATGACAGTGCACCTATCTTATATATAAGACGCAGGATTACGGCCAATAAAATAGGTTTTCCCACCAAAAGCCTCCACCAAAACAGAAAAATCATGGGCCATGGTACCAACTGGAAGAGTATAAACCAAAGCCTGATGCTGATCCTTAAACACTTATGTCTGTTTGTTCTCATTTGCCAAAGCCATATGCACAGAATTTTTTCTCATGAACACTGACTATTTGGAAGCAACCAAACTGGCCACATCTGAAGACTTAAATTTCACTAAAGCTTTTTGCCAAAGCCCAATCAGTTGTATCCTAATCAAAATTACCTGACCAAATTTAGAGAACACTGACTCAATTGCCGATTTGAAAAGATTTACTGAGATCTCTTTGATGATCACCTCCTAATTTGAATGGCTGTTTACTTTTCTTAGGTTATCATTAATAAGAATTTTCTTACAGATTGTCAATTCCTTTGCTTTTTTCATACTAAACTCAGATGTAAATAAAGCTCTGATGATCTCTGGGAATTTTGAAGAAGTTGACGCTCCTTCAAAGCCATCAATTCAATAAAATATTTTTTTAATTGCAATTAACTTATCATCATTTGTTTTTCCAGACATGGCAGCCAACTCAACATCCAATGCAAACAATTTTACTGGCTTGAAACTTCTTTTTTCCAGACCATGTGACATAATATTTGGCAGCTGATTAGAGTCTTGAAACTTGGGAGACTGGAGCTCCAAAATATTGTTGATGTCACTTATATTGTTGAAAGAAGGTTTCCTTGATGGTTTTCCTAGAACATATATCCTTGTCTATGTCTTTCTCAGAGTCGTATCATCTACCATATCATCAGCTTCAGAACCACTAGAACCCACATAACTCATCTCTTCTGCGACCATGTTGGTCATGTTTTCTAAGTCAGACACACCACTAACACTAGCATTTTTGCCCTCTACTTCACTACTCCAAGATACCTTGTGCTCCAAATTGCCAGTTTGCAAAACGGTAATAGGAACAAGACCAGCCAACAAATCCACTACACCACCAGGTGCACTAGGATTCCTAGATTTTTTGTACAAAAGACTACGAGAGTATATGCTCTCAATGCACACTTTTTTTTTATTATTAGGCTAGGTCTCCAATCCAGCCAAAATGGAACTAGAACCACCAGCAGAAGAGCCTAACAGTTCTATCGCAACAAGAGGAAGAAAGTCAGAAGAAATAATTAGAAAGAAAACAAGGGAAGAAAGGAATAGGACTAATTAAAATTTCGACAAAATATTACTCTCATCATGGTTGGGAAATCAACAAGAAAAAGAGTTTTTTTTATTTTTTATATGTTTTCCATATATATATTTATAGTAAATATAATTAATTAAAACATAATAGCATAACTTATTAAAATACCAAGTATTTTTGTGTTTTTTATATATATTTTTTTTTTATTTAATTAATCAACTTTATTATTTACATATTCAAATAACAAATAAAAATTATATTAAATATATAATTATTATTATTTTGTTTAATTAAAATTATTATATATTATATTTTTTAATAATTAATTAAATAAAATTCTTTAACCAAACTAATTTTTTGAAATAATTTCTGAAATAGAATGTTTTTTTTTTATTTGGTTTAATGAGTATGGTCTAATTGCTATTTAGAAAAATACAACATATATATATTATAAACTAAACATGATTTACATATTTGCTATATATAATTAGCCACTTAAGCTAATCAAAACTATATTATAAACTTGCTAGAACTACTATATCACCATTCATATCTGAAAAAAACATACATTTAAATTGCATGCTAAAATAAACACTCTTAATCTTTTCTACACTAAACAATATAACTATTCTATCATTCAAATTATTTATATTATTAATATATTAAGTAAGATAGTGAATTAGCTAATATACATTTATTTTTTTCAAATCAGCTCTATATTCAGATCTGTAACACCAGATTAAAGATTTGTATATCAATACCAAATCATTTATAAAAGAAATAATTCTTTCTTTTACCAGCTTAAAATCATCCAAGAAAACAAAAGCCTTATAGTACCAGCTTTTAAACACAAAACTTTTTACCAGAGCAGAATACAAACCAATATTATTCTTGTATAAAGATAGATTATAAATAATTATTGAAGACAATACTACAATACTTGGCAAAAATGCTTACTACTTCTCAAAATCTGAAAGAATCTTACTACATGTTGTTACTAAAAATTTTTGGTTTCTTTTCTAGAATGTTGTTAATGCTTGTTTGCTGTGAATTTATGTTTATTGGAAGTTATTAAACCTCCAATAACTGAATTTATCTTCAAATTATTTTCTATAATTTAAACTGCTGGGCTTATAAGTGGAATAACCAATTCTGTGCCAGTTACTATATGTAGTTACTTTATAGTAAAAGTCAACTTTTTTCCAGAAATTGCTTGTCTGAAAGCTTACAAAAATATGTAGTTATTTTGTTGTAAAAGTTAATTTTTCTATAAAAATCTTGTTTGTAAGCTATCCTAATAATTATAATAAGAAAATAAAATAAAATAAAATAAAATAAAATATAAAAGAAATAAAATTTCAGTAAAAGAATTGTTTTCTGGTCCAGGCTTGAAATCACTAATGGATTACTGAAATTGGTAGCTAATTAATTTCAAAATATTAATTGAGTTTCAGAAAAATTTCAAGTTTAAATAGTTAAAGAATTTGGTTTTTAAGTATTTAATATTTTTATTACTTTTATAAAGTTAATTAATATAAAATAAGATAATTTTGAATTAAATAAAATAAATCTAAAGTAGAATATATTTTTTTAAAAAAAAAGCTTTTTTTTTTATATAATTTGTTGTAATACTAATTTATAAACTTAAACTTTTCTTTTTGATATAATTTCTATGAATTAAAGATATATTTTGACAAACTACAAGTTATTTCAATAAATTATTAACTAATTCAGTAAACTATTTATTATTTTAGTAAATTTTTACAAATTTTGGCAAATTTTTAAATGTTATATAGTTCAAAGTATTGTGTAATTTGATTATCCTAATTTCTATTATACTAATTGGATTATTAATTAAATAGTAATATTCAATAATTTAATTAAATAATAATTGATAATTTGAAATAATATTAATATATACTAGTTAATGTTAGAAATTATAAGGATAATTTTATGCTAATTAATAGCTAAAATTCTACTAATAAAAATGCAGCATTATTATAAGAACACCCAAAAACATGATTAGAAGTATTAATTTCAAAATACATACTTTATACTAAAATAAAATGTATTGTACAGATGTTTTTGAACAGTCACTGATAGATGCCCATATAAAGCCTTTAAAAGATAAGTATTCAAAGCAGCTGATGAGTGACTTGTAAAGCCAATAACTATATGTTTACCAAGATGTCAGATTTTAGAAATTTTTTTTTAGTCTATTTTATGAATATCATAAACACTTTTTACTCTGAATTTGAATCCAACTTCTTACTTAGCTCAACACAAAGTTCTGTAGAAATTTCTAATGTAGTAACAAATGTTGCAGAACAATACTATTGTTACAGATGATTATTTGGGGTCTCGAATCAAATAACAAATTCATAATTTGGTGCTTAGAAGTTATTTGCAATAATGGTGTTAGTAATCTGAAGATTGTTTGTATCTGAAGGTTTTGGTTGAGTTTTTTGTATAATGGACAGAGATTCAATAGTTGTTTCAGTAGTCTTCCAGAATTGCAATTCCATCGAATTTCTTTCTCAACATGATGACTGATAATTCTCTTGATAAGCTATCTTCAAATCTATGAGTGTTCTACCCTTGTTTTACAGGTCTTTTACCAGTCCCTATGATATCTGTAACTTAGTGCTTTAATCCTTAATCAATTAGTCAGCCAAAAAAAATACAAAAGAAATAAAAAATAAAAGAAGATAAAGAATTTAAACAAAAGCAATTGCAAATTAATATCCCAATAATAGCCATAATCAAGAATTATTGTTTCAGTGTGGTTAAGTATCAATTACTATCAACATGAAGTGTTGATAGTAGAGAATAGATTGGAGATAAAGAATAATTATTTATTGATATTTGTGAATGAAAAGTTGCTTAGATCAAATCTAAACTAAGAGGTCTGTCTTTTCTACTTCTAATACTACTGCTATATATACATAATTGAGATTTCTCAATTCCTCAATTTTTCACACCAGGAATCTTAGAATTCCTGAAATCCTGCAATTTTTTTTGAGAGAAATCCTGGAATTCTGAAATCCTGCAATTTCTTGTACAAGAATCCTGAAATTTCTGGAATCCTGCAATTCCTCTTGAAAAGAATCCTGGAATTCTATATTTACTACAGTTACTTCTGATTGGCTAATTTACATGCTAATATACTTTTTATGTTCTATAAGTAACATTATTCTCTTCTTTTTAATATTGAGCTCCATCGAGATCTCCTAATTCTAACTTTCTGTTGTTAAGTATTTTTTGGACTTTTTTTCAAGTATTATTTGTGTTATCTTGTTCTATAACTTTTTGAATTGGGCATTGGTTATTCTTCTCATCTGGTTAATAGTAATAGTGTCTATTACTGGATTAAGTAAGATTTTTGGTTGGTCTTGAAATTCAGCATGTAATTAATAGATGGCTTTTGCTTGTGTTGTTAGATTGTTTTTTCCCACAAATTTTTCAAGTTGTTGTAGTATTGTTGTATTGAACAATTATTTTGTTTTATCTGTATATAAGTTTTGAATATTCAGATTTTGTCCCAAGTAAAAGTAACAAAGTTTCTTGGAAATTGTTGTATCCACCACATCCAAGTTTTTTTAATCACTTCTTGATATGTGGTAATACTTGTTGGCTCTTCTATTGCCAATTTTACTTTTAAAATTATTTTATTAACAGTGTTTTCCATTTTCTTTTGTACTTTGTATTGAGGTATTTTTCTGGTATCTCTGTATCTAATGGTTTGTTAATTGATAGTAATTTCCATATCCCATTGTTAGATTAATTAGAAGAGTTGTTGTGCTAGTGAATAAATGTTGTTGGTAATTTCCATTTTTCTGATGTTTTTTGTCACATCTACCATGTCTTTTTATATTCTTTTATTTGTTTAATTCAATATGTTTGGTTCAATGATTATTATTGGTTTCAGATCTCATGGAATCTTATCTGGTTGGACTAATATTCATTGTACTCTTAATTGTGGAATATTACTGGTAAATAATAATGCTATATAGTAATATGGTTTCAGTCAATTACCATGTGCTGCTTTGGTTAAGATTTTGTTGTTTAATCTCAGTTTATAAGCTCTATTTCTAAGAATTTCTTCTATGTGAAATAGTCTATTCCATTTGGGGTCAAATTTTCCACTTTATTGTTTTTTCATTTTGGTACAATATAGAAGTACTTTGTCTCCAATTTTGAACTCAACTGGTTTCTCTGGTAGTTGGTTATTGTGTCTTTTTTTTTGTTTTTTTTGTGACTTCTGAATGTTATCAGCTGCTCTTTGTCATGTGTTTTCTAATGTCTCCATTAAGTTATATGCTCTTCTGTTATTAGTTCTGTTGAATATGTTTTAACTTCTATCTTAACTGGTAATATTGCTGTTCTATTATATATCAATTCAAATGGTGTTGCTTGTGTAGTGTCTTGCTTTATTGTTCAATAAGCAAATAATACTAATGGTATGATCAAATCTCATTCATTCTGGTTTTTTTGGCTGATCTTGGCAATTGCTTCACACAATGTTCTGTTAAATCTTTCTACTAGCCCATTTGTTTGTAGATAGTATGGTGATAATAATAGTTTTTTTATCCCAAATCTTTGACTTAATTCTGCCAATGTTCTATTTACAAAGTGAGTTCTTTGATCTGATAATAGTTCTTTTGAACATCCATGTCAACAGATCAAATCTTGATGAACAAATTCAGCAATAAATTTTGCATCTGCTTTTTGAATGGCTTTTGCTTCTGGCTATTTTGTGAGATAATTCATGGCTACTGCAATATATCTGTTGCCTCTGCTGGTAATTGTTAATGGTTCTACTAAGTCAATTCCAATGCGATCGAATGGTTGTCTTACTTTAATTGGTCTTAATGATTTACTGGATTTTGTTTCTTCTCTTCTTTGACAAACATCACAATTTTGAACATATTAGATGATGTTTGAATACATAAATAGCCAATAGTATCTTTTCCTGGTTCTTTCTATAGTTGCTTCTTTATGGAAATATTCTGCTGTTGGATCTGAGTGCATGTTAAACAATATTGTCTCTTTCTCTAGTTCTATGATTACTCTGGTTGGTTGATCTGAACTCTTTCTGTTTTTTCAGTAAAGTATATTTTGGTAATTGATAAAATATTTTGATTGTTGTTTTTATGTTGTTTTGTTTTTTTGAGATAATTTCTCCTTGAACAATTGAATATTTATATAATGTTAAAGTTGTTGGTATTTTTGTATATTCATGTTTTGTTATATTTTTGGGTTGAGATGTTTTTAGATTTGTCTCATCCACAACAAACTGTCAGCATTTCTGTTTTTTTTTCCTTTTTTGTAATACACTGTATAATTGAATGGTAAAAGTTCTATTTTCCATCTAGTATAGCAATTGTCTCCAAATTTTTGTTTCTGGATTGAAGTCAATCCTTTGTGGTTAGTATATACATCAAACTTTTGACTCAAGTATTCTTTCCATTTAATGACAGCCCAATAAATAGCTAAGTGTTCCAGTACTGGAGTTCCATAGTTCTTTTCAGCTGGACTTAAACTTCTACTTGTGTAAACTACTGGATGTTTTCATCTATTTGGTTCTTTCTGAGATAATAATGCTTCCAATACTTGACCAGATGTATCAGTTGTGATTATGAATGGCTTGCTATGATCTGGATAAATTAGTATTGGGGCCTAAATAAGCTTTCTTCTTAATGTATCAAAAGCTTCTTACTGGGTTTCTGTTTATTCATATTTGGTATTCTTTGTTTGGAATTGGTGTAATGGTTGAGTTATTTTGGAAAAGTTCTTGATAAAGTGGCAGTAGTATTCAGCAAATCCCAAGAATGCTCTTAATTCTGTGAAATTATTTGGTACTGAAAAGTTCTTGACAATCTCAATTTTGTTTGAATTTCTTTTGATTCTATCTTTGCTTACCACATGTTTCAAAAACTTGAGTTTCATTTTCCAAAGAAACATTTGGTTGCATTTAGCTTTAATTTGGCTCTTCTTAGTCTTTCAAACACTTGTTAGAAATGATGCAGATAATCATCAAATGTTTTTGAGAATACATTGGTGTTATCCAAGTATATGACTACTGATTTCCATAGTAGCTCAGTATAAATAATTTCCATAAGTTGCTGGAAAGTGGCTGGAGCATTCATCAAGCCAAATGGCATTACTTCAAATTCAAAGTTTTCTTCCCAAGTTGTAAAAGCCATTTTCTTTTTGTCTTTTGGTTTCATGACTACTTGTTAGTAACTGCTGTCTAAGTCTAAAGTTGAAAACCATTTCTTTCCTCCAAAAGCATCAAAAAGTTCTTGAATCTTTGGAGTTGAATAGCTATCACCTTTAGTTACTCCATTTAGTTTCTGATAATCCACACAAAAATAGATCTTTTCATTATTTTTCTGGACTAGTACCATTGATAATGACTATGAACTCATTGATGGCTGAATTAGCCTATTGTCAAGCATTCAATTGATTTCTTGATGAATAATCTCATGGCTGGCTGGTGGTACTTTGTATGCTCTTTGTTTAATTGGCATCACATCTCCAGTCTTGATCTGATACTAGATTATATCAGTTCTATCAAATTCGTTTTTGCTGGCAAAGATATTTTTGAAATTGTTGAGTAATATCTTGAGTTACATCTGTTGAAGTAAGTCTAAGTTTCCCAGGTTTATCTGTTCCAATTGTTCTGGTTGGAACAGATAACATTTATTTTGTCTGTAAATGATTTGTAATATAATGTCCACATATCCACAAAGCTGTGGAAAATTTGGAATGTAGTTTGGTAGTTGATTCTCAATTTTGGTGGTTAAATATCCAATAATAGTTCTTTTTGGTATTTTGATGACATTTCTGGTTGTGTTGTAAATAGAAATTTTGATGTTTTTGGGGCTTTTGGTTGGTATGTAAAGATTAGTGAATCCAATTTCTCCTGATTTGCAAATGGTAGCTTCTGTTTCAAACAACTGAGCTTGATCCTTTACTTCTTTTTTTATGGTTAACATATACTGGTCATATAGTGAAATGAAAATTGGTTGATGGGTGGAGATAATTTCTTCCTTGTTAATAATTTCTTCCTCTGCCATATTAACTGGTACATCTATTCTACCTATTGATCCAAAATTCTGTATCTCTCTAGTGGTAATTCTTAATTTTTCTCTGTTTCCCACTAACACTAACTGAGCTATTTTTACCAAAGGTAAACATATTGTCTGTGCTATCTTTTCATTTAGATCTATAATATATGCTTTTTCTAAGTTATTTTGTAGCATAGCAATGATATTTTCTATATATCCTGTGTCAATTATTCTTTTCCTAATGTTGATTCTATTTTTGGCTAAGCTATTCTTAGATACTAATTGAACCATTATTGTTGCTGAAATTTTCAGTGTTATTTTGAAATCAATATACAGAGGGATATAAAAAATATTGGACACTTAATATAATATATAAAAAAGGCTATATATAATAATACCATTACCAATTTAAGCCATAATTTTTTTTATAATTACTTATAGTTATAATCTACAAATCAACATAAATTGTATCCTTGTAAAACACAACAGTGGATCAAATGCATATTTATAAAATATCAAACATTCTTGTCATGAAAAAATTTACCACATCAAATGTGTCTTAGAAAAAAACTTTCTGAATACCAAAAAAGAGGGATTATTTCAGCAAAAAAGTTAGAATATACAAATAGTAAAATTTCAATAACTATTGGATGTTCACATTCTTCTGTAATACATGTATGGAAGTCATACAAGCTAAAAAAAACTTCCTAAAAAACAAATGGGCTGACCACAAATTCTTGACAAACATGCACATGAACAACTCAAATATTCAATAATGGAGAATAAAAAAACCTGCCACCAAACTTTTTCTCAAATACGATTGAATTTTATTAAAGATATCAACAAATCTATTTCTATACAAACTATTCGAAATGGATTAGCTCATGCATTCCTCATCTCAAGTCATTAATTTCCAAATCAAATAAAGAAAAATGTTTACAATGGGCTCATACTTATGAAAATTGGACAGTAGAAGATTTTAAACAAGTTGTTTGGTCAGATGAATTTACATATACACAATTTAGGACTACAGAATTTGGACATGTATGGCATAAACCTTCCAAAGAGTTTCATAAGAATTGTATTGCAGCCACAATTAGAAAAAGCTTTGATCACATGTTTTGGAGATGTTTTTCATGGGTTGGTTTGGGTTCTTTAGTTCCTTTGGTTGGTCATATTACTAGAATTATATACCACAAAACCTTGGCTAATTATGCAATTCCTATGGTAAAACTTCATGCAAAAAAAACCAAAAAAAAGTTTTTTTTTCAGGAAAACAATGCACCAATTCATACATCAAAAGTCACGCATTCTTTTCTTACCTCTTCAAATGTTGAATTACTTCCTTGGCCAGCACAAAGTTCTGATATTACTCCAATAGAAAATCTTTGGTCATATATTGAAGTTAAAATTCATCAACGTAATTCACAACCCTCAAATATTGTACAATTGGAACAGTGAGTTAAGAAAGAATGGGATGTGATACCTGTAAATTACTATCATAATTTGATCAAGTCTATGCCATGTCAAGTTCAAGCTATTCTTGAAGCAAATGGGGGTCAAACAAAATACTAACATGTATTTTAATATAATAAAAAAAAATTAATGATTCATAAGTTAGTTCTTTTATATAACATATTATAAAAGTGTCCAATACTTTTTATATCTCCCTGTAGATGCATGAATGTGGTTCCAATCTGATGGCAACTTTTCTCAGATATCTCAGATCAAACTCTGCATCAGTATCATGTGTGTGTTTAGGCATAATACCTTCATTATTATTGCTAAACCATCTGAGTTTCTGCTTCTTAGAGAGATCAGGAAGTGCAATATATATTTTGGGATTTGAATTAGAGTTTGAATTTTTGTTATTTTCATTGCTATATTGAACAGAGCTGGAACCAATGTTTTTGTTGTCATCATTGTCAGAGTTTGAATCAGAATTGAAAATTGATTTTGATTCTGATGTGCAGCTGTTGATTAGTTTTTTTTTTCTGGGATTGTGTAAATCATGCATGGTGGTGGATTGTAAATAAGATCACACTCATTACAGTACTAAAAGTTACATGAGATTAAACAGTGGTCACATAGTCTTGTGTTTATTTTTTCCAATCATTGCTCTTGTTCTTCTCTAGTAGGTGCTAATTCCTGGTAGTGTTTGTGGAATTGTTCTGGATCTAGTAGATTTATGACTGGTTCTGGGTTCCAGTCAAGTTCTATTGGCTCTGGAAGATTATTTTTGATCATCCTTATTTCTTCTGGTGATGCTCCTTTGATTTTGGCAAGAGCTATTCACCAAATTTTGTGGACATTCATCCAAGCAATTGACTGCTCATTTCCAAGCAGCATCTATGGGCATTTTTTTTCTTATCCAGTTACTTATGAAAATCATGTACTGACATAATTTGCCATATGTTCCCCTTCTCTCAGGAATGTTGTTCCACATTTTTTTATTGAGAAGAGTTTCTCCACAAGCCAAACATGACTTATTATCCTATTTTCCAACTTATTTTGGTTTTTCAAAGCATTCTATGATGCATGGGCAACAGTAAAACTTGGTTGCTGTTTGGTATTTCTTATTATTGCCATAGTATGTGCCCATTAATGACAATTTCTTGCCACAATTAATGCACTCTAGTTTCAGTTGACAATAATTAGATAATAATGGTTGAGTGTAAGTATATAGATAATAAGTGGTAGTTGGTATTGAATCTTCTTCCTTTTTTTTCTCTTTCTTTTCATGATTGTCTTCTTTTTACTCCTAAGTTGTTAGGTCATCCTAATCATTGTTGGTCTTCTAGGCTCAGTTAGCATTCCAGATAAGTTTTTTTTTTCATTTTTTTTTTCCTATTGTCATTTTAAGAGAATATTGATGATAGTTTGTTGTGGTCTTCATCAGTCCAGGACACTTGATAGGCTTTCCAGATAGGTTTCTTTTTCTCTTCCTCAAATTTGATAAGTGGGGCTAATGGCGTGGTGATGGGTTTGAAGTGTCTACATATGGCAGGTACTCGCATGTGTTGGTCATTCTGGCTAAGCTGTAGTTCTTGTGTGTTCCAGTCAAGCACAGTATTTGTTTTGACTAACTAGTCATTACCAACTAGTGCTTGGTACTGTGTAGTCTCTATTACCAAAACTTTGATTGGAGTAACAATACTGTTTACTTCAAAGAGAAAGTTATCAATCTTGTTAATAGGAGTCTTGGTCATTTTATCAGCCATTATTATCCTAACACTAGTAGCATGATCAACTCGGCAACCTAATTGGTTCATGAGTTGTTGTGTGATAATGCTGTCTGCTGACTCACTATCAAAGATGAGTTTGATAGCATGGCCATTTACTTTGGCATCAGTATACATGGTAGTGATTGGTTTTTCCTTGAGTGTGGCTCTATTGAACAAAAAAGTTGCTAACAGTTCTTCAATTTCAAAGGGAAATATAGCTACAAGTGACTCATTTTCTATAATAGTGGCTGGTAGTATGTTGCTAGTAAGTGATTTCTGGTTTGTCTCCGAATTGTTAGATGGGGCATTTTCTGAGGTAACCAGGAGACTTAAATAGTTTTGAAAACTCAGGTTTTAAGTATACTTGGTTTCTGAACTCCGCTGTCATGATCCTAATGGCTGGTTGAATAAACTGAGAATCAGTTGGTGAACAACCATTGTTGATCTCCAGTTTTGGGTAATTCATAATCTGGGATTTCCTGATGTCATCTGAGCTGAGTTTGATAATAGTGTTGGAATTGGTGGTTGTTGGTATATTACTTGTGGCTGCAGTTGATAAATAACTGGTACTGCTGGTTGATAGAGTGAAGCTTGATATACCAATGGTTAATAAATTGGTAGCTGTGTCACTGGTAGGTAATTTGATTGATATATTTCTGGATTGGGTTGATATTTCAGAGTTTGAAACCAACAATCAGAGTTTCAGTATTGATTTTCTGATTATTGGTTTTCTATTTTTAACTTGCAGTCAATTCTCAAATGTTCTTGTTTACCACAGTAATGGCAAAAATGCATCTTTTGTTGCCACTGTTAATTGGTTGAGAATAATGGACATGACTGATTCTAAAAACAATTTGTATTTCCTTAATTATTGCATTATTGTGGAGGTTAATAAACTGTTTAATTGTTAGCTAAGTATCCCTCTAATTTTTGGTTGATGGAATTACTGAATTGTTTCAACTTAGAATCCAATTCAGATGATCTGTTCATTACTAGATTTACAGCTTGGACATGGTTAGCTTTAAAATCTCTGGCATTCATAATGGCAGCTTGAAGATCTGCTGAATGTATTGGACATATGTATTAGAGGATACTACTATACAGGCCTCTAATCAATTGATTTAGAATTTGTGGCACTGTGAAATAATCAGCCTATATGGCCTGGATTTAGTGCAAATTTCTGTGGAAGCATCCTAAATAAGTAGTGACTGCTTCATTTTCTCCTTGCTTAATAGTAGTAAAAGTGTTTGCCAGTTAATTGATACTATTATTATTACTGAAATATTGTAGAAATACAAGCTTAAATGTATTGAAATTTTGGAATTTGTTAACCAAGCTTTGGTACCATGAATTGGTGGTATCCTGGAGAAAATAGAGGATGACTTGCATGGCTCTGGCATCATTCCATCTATTGGCTGCAATGACTTTTTCTATATTATTCAGCCATACTTGAGCATTATTTTTTTTACCAGTGAATTTTTTGAGTTTCACTATTAGAACATAAGCCATTTGATTCAAGTTTGGTTGCTGTAGTGGTTGAAGTGGTAATTGAATTTGGGGTTGTAGCAGTGGCTGTTGTTGTGGAGCAATTGGTAGTTGGTTGATAAGGATTACTGAAGGTAAGTGTTATTGATTATTAATGTCAGGGTTTCAATCATTCTGATTTTGCTGAGTTTGAAAATTTGGAGTTTTGACTTCTGGATTTTCTAAATTTGAATCTCACTGAGTCTGAAAGTTTGGGGTTTCAATGTCTGAGTTTTCTGAAATCGGGTTCTGATAAGTAAATTCCTGATCTTTGGCTTCTTTTTTTTCTTCTTTTTCTGATTCCATTATCTCCTATGGATTAGCTGTTCCAAAATCTGGTTGGGGTAGTGGTGATTAATATTCTGATGGGATGTTTGATTGTAATTTAAATCCTTCAAAATAATTGCCATAGGTCCTTAATAACTCTGCTTTATTTTGTTTACTTTGAAATGGAAGTCAGCCAAATATTAATGTCACGTTTGATGTGGATGCGTCTACTGATGTTATGTTGATGGCACTTCCAGGTGTATAATAGTAGAATGGGTTGTTTGGTGACTCAACTCTAGTTTTCTTCCAAGTAAGTAGTTGTATCTTTTGAGCTGTCACTGCTGGTGTTTGCAGTTTTTTTTTTCCTTTACTGGCATATGTAATTGGGTATCTTTGTTGGGTGTGATATTCAATTTTTTTATTGATTTCTGTGATGATAGATGCAAAATTGTGGTTTGTTGGTAGGCTAGTGTTTTGAATTAATTTGTTATAAAAGGTATTCCTTGCTGATTTGATATTTACTGGTGTCTCTAACAGATAGACAATTCTCTCATTGATGTAGAAATTGAAGACTGATTTTGCTGAGGTTTAATCTCAAATGTTGACAGTAGTGTTAAAATAAAGATTTCACAAATCCTAAATGGTTTGTTCCTATTTTTTCTGATTCTGCCATTTTTGGATAGGTGTAGTTGGTGCTGGTTTTTTGTAAGATTATACCTCATAGAAAACACCAAATGTTACAAATGATTATTTGGGGTCTTGAATCAAATAACAAATCCATAACTTGGTGCTCAGAAGCTATTTGTGATAACAGTGTTGGTAATCTGAAGATTGTTTGTATCTGAAGGTTTTGGTTGAATTCTTTGTATAATGGACAGAGATTCAATAGTTGTTTTAGTAGCCTTCTGGAAATGCAATTCCATTAAATTTCTTTCTCAGTATGGTGGCCGGTAATTCTCTTGGTAAGCTATCCTCAAATCTATGAGTGTTTTACCCTTGTTTCACAGATTTTTTACCAGTCCCTATGATGTTTATAACTCAGTGCTTTAATCCTTAATCAATTAGTCAACCAAAAAGAAATACAAAAGAAATAAAAAATAAAAGAAGATAAAGAATTTAAACAAAAGCAATTGCAAGTTAGTATTCTGTCAATAGCTATGATCAAAAATTATTGTTTCAGTGTGGTTAAGTATTAATTACTATCAACATGAAGTGTTAATAGTAGAGAATAGATTGGAAATAAAGAATAATTATTTATTAATATTTGTGAATGGAAGGTTGCTTAGATCAAATCTAAACTGAGAGGTCTGTTTTTTCTACTTCTAATACTACTGTTATATATACATAATTGAGATTCCTCAATTTTTTAATTCTTCACACCAAAAATTCTGGAATTCCTGGAATCCTGCAATTTTTTTTGAGAGAAATCCAAGAATTCAGGAATCTTGCGATTTCTTGTACAAGAATTCTGAAATTTCTGGAATCTTGCAATTCCTCTTGAAAAAAATTCTGGAATTCCACATTTACTATGGCTATTTCTGATTGGCTAATTTACATGTTAATATACTTCTTATGTTCTATAAATAACACTATCTTATCAAAACACAGAAAAAACTTACAGACTACAATAGAAAAGATTGTCTTAAAAGAGCAAATGACAAAGACTAGCTTATTAATATGCATATTATCTACAATATTAACATGTTTTTTAATTTTAATTCAAAACATTACAAGTATTTTTTTTTAATAATATTAACAATCTAATATCATTCTATTTATAGACACTTTCTAAAGTCAGGTGAAAACAATCTAGACTTATTAATACAAACATAAATAGCAGTCTGACTGTCTGTATAAACAGTTATGCCACTGCTTACAGAAACACAAACAAGTACAAAAAAGATAGCTTTAAGCTTGGCCAAAGTTGACAACATAATACTATGGACTTTAATTTCAATTTTAAAATCAACATCAGAATAAAATGCAGCCACTTTACTATTAACCAAAGTTGAACCAAAATTTTTAATAGAACTATTTATATACATATTAAAAGAATCTAAACTAGATCTTAACAAAATATCCCTAGTATTGCTAATTAAGTCTGCTGTATAGAAGTTTAAGAAGCCCACATCAAAGAAATAAGACAAACAGTTAACTGTGGTTAGTTTGTTTCTTAAAAACCAAGTAGTTATGCTAAACCAAACAGAAATAGAGTTTTTTGAATCTAGATATTATTATAGAATGGTTTTCTTGGTATATTTAATTGCCAATATTTTATTTTAATTGCAATCAGTCTTTCATGAATTCCTTAATTTTATTTGTGTAATAATATTACTATTATACTGAAAACTTTTTTTTTAATGTTACAATGTAAATTATTTCTCAATTTCTAATTGTTGTGTGTATTTATGTACTTCTTTCCAGAGGCTAAACTGAAATCTACCCACTGTTTAGGGTTTTTTTTGAGGCTATCTTTGCAATTGTCTGATGTGTTTCTCTAATCTAAAAACATAGAATGTTAATGGCCTTTAGTGTTTTTCTTAATTTTCATAATAAAGCTTTTATCAATTAGTAACAATATAAATAATCTTGATCAAAGATTATTCTTCCAAGAGATTTAGCTGATGAATGATAGTTTTATTCAATAAATAATACAAGTAAGTTTTTTAATACTTTGGGTTGTGATCATTTAGTTTTCTATTTTTTTTTATTTTTTTTTGATTAAAGGTTTTTGTGAATATTTATTTTAAAAGTAAAGGCTAAAAGATAATTAAAGTAGAACTGTTGAATGAATTGTTTAATAACTTGTTTTTATGATTTGTTTTATGACTTGTTGAATAATATCATTGTTTTTTTCAATATTAAAGCTACTATATATATATGTTTGTAGTTTTACGAGAAAAAACATTATAATACTTTCTTTTTGGTATTCAATCTGGTGTTTGTCACTGGTGTTAACCACTATTGTGAGCTGGTGCTTATTACTATTGTGAGATGGTACTTGTTATTATATTAATTATTACCTTTCTAAAATTATTACTGTGCTATATTATGCTTGAATAATTTATATTATTTTATGATTCTTTTGCTAAATTTTTAAACCATAACAATGTTTCCAACATTTAAAACATTTTTAATCAAAGCAACTACTTTTCTTGTTCAGCAACTGTTTTGCAAACACTATGTTATAACACTTTAGAGAATAAACTGCTTCAAAAAAATCTGTGCTTCCAAAGACCTCAGATATTGGCATTCTATTAGAAAAACAAAAAGCACTTAGTATAGTTACAGAAAAAGACAAACCACAAAATAAAATTTTTTCATAATATTGACTAAAAAATTATTCTTAGAATTAACTCTTAACTTAATAAAATAATACAATGAATGTACCAGTAACCAATTTGAGATCTGCAAATTCAAATACTAATAGATAAAAAGCCGTTTCAAGACACTTAAAGTGTTCATAAAACTTATAATAGAAGAAATTTTGTTTTTGGCTTAAACTTGACCAAAAGTTTTTACTCCATAAAAAAATAAATACAACAAAGCATCTATAAAAAAATCATGTAAGAAATTTGACTTAAGCTTTAGGCTCTTTCTAATCATTGTGTCTTATTTAGTACAAATATTCTTAAAAATGAAACTAAATTGCATTCTGTAATTAATGATAAACTGTAAAACCAAAAAAACCAAATAACAAAATTGTTTATTAGAAATAGCTTTTTGCAATATTATGTTTGAAAAGAATTGTATATTCAACTGTGCTTTGATCAAATTAGACTTTAATATTTTTTTTATTGACAAAAATATGTTTAGATAATAATATAATTTGCTCTTTCTGATTACTGCAATAAGTAAACTGTTAATACTTAAAGAAACATTACTAATTCTTTGATTAATAGGGATAGTAACAGTTTTTTTATTGTTTATAGAAATGTTATTAATTGCAAAAAATTTACTGGCTATGTCTAAAATATATTATATAGTAGTCTAATTATAGTTTATTCAAATAGTATCATTTATAAATGCTTCAGCAGCAAGATAAGTAGTCATATCAGCTTAGATTTTTATTCTGCTAAATTTTTCTACATATCTTGAATCAATTCTGTAATCACACAAATACTCATGTTTTTTAACTTTACATAACAAAGAATTATAGAAAATTTTCCAGAAAAATAAGAAAAAAATTTCACTTTGATTAAGTCTGTTTAATACTTTATAACTGTTTAAAAGACCAAAATCAGTTATTACTTTGTTTGTTTTATTCAAGTAAATGTTTCCAAAAAATTCAATAAAACTATTATATATTTTAATCTATTTTAAACTAGCTTTAAAATAATGCCACTACACTAATTTATATGCTTTATGCATATTTTGTAAAACTAATTACAGTTTGTGGCCTTTTTTTAAAGCATTCTCTACTATTGAACTGACAGCAAAAACAAGTGATTGGGTTGAAATATTTTTTAAGACCAAGAAGTTGTTACCTTAAAGAATATTAGATTTACTGCAAGCCAAAAAAATGTGATCTGATAAGATTTTTGAAAAGATTTTACAAGCCATTTTAATTAAAATAATAGTTCATGTATTTGTGAAGTTACTATCCTAGTGTTACACTTAGAAAAAAGAAAAAATAATACATAATCAAAAAAGAGAAAATACATGACTATAAACTAGCCAATTAGAATAGAGAAAAAGAAAAAAAGATTTTTCAAAAAATCCAAAATGTTTCAGGAAACCCAAGATATTTCAAAAAAGTTGAGGATTTTCAGGAAATTCTGAATGTTTCAGAAAATCAAAGATTTTATAAGAAATTTAGCAATAAAAAAAAAATTTTTATGTAAAGAAAATTATATATATATAGTAGTAGCTTAGAAGCAAAAAAAACATCTATTCCAGGATAAAAATCTTCATTTTTACCTATTTATTAAATTATTTTAAAGATAATTACTATCAATAGAAGTGAAATCCTCAAATATCAAATAAAATACACTTATTATTATTCAATCTATATTATTGTTATTTGTTTAAGAATTGAATCACTCTTCTATTTATTAACACTTTATGTTAATAAAATCTACTACTTAATTACACTAGAACAATAATTCTTGATCATGGCTATTAATAGAATATTAACTTTTATTGTCTTAACTTATTTTTTTATTTCCTTTTATTTTTCATCTTTTTTTTTGTTTCTTGTTGTTTACTAATTAATTAAAAATTAAGTGCTAAATAAATTAATGTTAAGAATTGCCTAGTAAAAAATCTTTGCAAGTAGGTAGAATAAGTAAAAAATATGGATTGCTTATTAAAAAAGTACTGGTCATTAAGCTAAAAAAAAATTGATAGAATTGTGATTCCAGAAGGCAACTAAAAACAATTATTGAATTTTTGTCCATTATACAAAGAACTCAATCAAAACCTTCAGATTCATTAAAACCTTTAGATATTACCAACCATATTTGCTATTAAATACCAAGTTATGGGTTTGTTATTTGCTTTAAGATCCCAAATAATCATTTGTAATATTTGGTGCTCTCTGTGAAATATAATTCTACAGAGAACTAGCACCAAAAAATAGAGACAAACCACTTGGAATTTGCAAAATTCTTATTCCAACATTACCATATTCATCTCGGATTAACAAATAAAAATTGGCCAACAGAATTAGCTTTCAATTATTATGTTAACAAAAGAATTGCCTACTACTTGAGAGGTTAAAGAGATTCAGAATCTGTTTTTAACAATTTTTTTAGTAAGCTACTTTAAAGCACCACACTTCTTCAAAACTATTTATTTGCACTCTTAATCACAAAAATAAACAGAAATATCAAAAAGTATGCCAAGCAAAAATTTCTTATTACTTTTGCAGACAAAGGAAAAAGAAAATTACAAACACCAACAGAAACCCCAAAACTAATACAACTATTTATTTGGAAAAAACCAAAAGTTAAATTACTAATCAATCTATCATATTATCACATACTTGGAAATACTATTAACATAGTATCAGTAGACATGTTTACAGCAAATATAAAAACATTATTAGCTAGAATTCTGTTTCAAAGTAAACAAGAAAAAACCAAACTATTAGAAACCTATGGCAATTATTTTAAGGGATTTAATTTGTGACCAATTATGCCATCAGAATGCCAATTACCACTATTACAGCCAGATTTTAGAACTACCAGCTCTTGAAAAATAACCAAATCTGAGGAAAAGGAAGACAGTGATCAAGGAATAAATAATTATCAAAACCTGATCCTAGAAAAACCAGAAATTGAAACTCTGATTGTTCAAACTTAGCCAAATTAAAACAATCCAAACCTCATTAATATTAATCAACAGAACTTACTTCCAGTAATCATAGTTAATCCACCACTAGTTGCTGCATTATCTCAACAACAACCACAAATCTTAGCACCAATAACCTATGTACCAATTGCTAAAATTAAGAAATTTTCTGGTAAAGAAGATGATACACAAATGTGGCTAAATGATATAGAAAAAACCATCACAGCTAATAGATAGAATAATACCAAAACACTACAAGCTATCCCATATTTTTTTCAGAATACTGCTGATTCATGATATCAAAGCTTGGCAAATAAACCCCAAGATTTCAACATGCTTAAACTTGAGTTTCTAAGATATTTTAGCAATAATAACAGTATCAACTATCTAGTCAATATCTTCACCACTATTAAACAGGAAGACACAAAAGCAATCACTACTTACTTTAAATGTTTTCATTAAAATCTGTACCAAATTCAAGCCATTAACACAGCTTACTTCACAAAACCACAAATCTTAAATCAGTTCATTTGCAAATTACACAGCAGCATTCTGCAATATGTATGCCTATTACATCCAGTAATACTCCAAGCCATAGTTACCTATGCCTGAGACTTTGAATCAGCTAAACTAGAAGCCAATTATGCCCAAGCTGTAAACCTAGTAATGAACAGATTATTTGAATTGGATTCTAAATTAAAATAATTTAGCAACTAAATCAATCAGAAATTAGAAGAATACTTAGTTAACAATTAGACAATTTATTAATCTTCACAATATTGTAACAATTTAGGAAACTCCAGTTAATCTCAAAATT
The DNA here is from genome assembly GCA_016748015.1 of Geosiphon pyriformis. Classification (NCBI taxonomy): domain Eukaryota; kingdom Fungi; phylum Glomeromycota; class Glomeromycetes; order Archaeosporales; family Geosiphonaceae; genus Geosiphon; species Geosiphon pyriformis. Next base: position 179,003 of record JAAOMT010000227.1, on the reverse strand, counting down.
AGTCACATCCATTATCATCAGCTAATTAGTCATGACAACAAAAAATGCATGTCTGTTACAATTGCAGTAAACAAAATCACATCAGAACTAGCTGCCAAGTTTATAATAATAACCTATGATCAGAAAATTAATATCAAAATCCTGATTGCAGATTTCAAACTCCAAACTATGCTAACAATTTATCAATTGAACAATACCAATATTAGTCTCATTACTTTTAAATAATGCAGCCAATTTATTAAGCACCAATTTATCAAACTTCAACACCTGTAATTTATCAACTACAGCAGCCACAAATAATTTATCAAACTTCATCAATTCAAACACCACCAAACTCAGTTCAAATAGCACTCAGAAACCAAAGACCAAAAATTACCCAAACCCAACAAAATTGGAGATTGATAATGGTCATGCATCAACCAATCTCCAGTTTTTCCAACCAACAATCAAGATTACAACAGCAGAGTTTGGGAACTGGGTACATTTAAAACTTGAATTTCCAAAACTATTTAAGTCTTCTTATGACTCCAGAAAACTCTCAAACCAACAACCAGAATGCCAATCCAACAATATTTACCAACAATATCTCACTAGCAATTAGTACTAAGGATGAATTACTTGCAGTTATCTTTTCTTTTAAATTAGAAAAATTTTTCTTGACATTATTATTTAGTGGAGCCACTCTTGATACAAAACCCATCACTACAATATATACTAATGCCAAAGTTGATAATCAGTCTATTAAACTGATTCTTAACAGTGATTTAACAAGCAGTATTATTATTTGACAACTCATGGACCAATTAAGTTGCCGAGTTGATTGCACTGTTAGTGCCAGAATTATCACTGCTAATAGAGCTACCAAGACTTTTATTGGTGAAATTGATAACTTTTTCTTTGAAGTCAATGGTATTATTACCCCAATTAAAGTTTTAATAATAGAAGCTATTCAGTACCAAGCCCTAATTGGCAATGACTGGCTAGTCAAAACCAACACAATACTAGACTGAACTATGCAAGAGCTCTAGCTAAGTCAAAATGGACAACACATACAAATACCTGTAACTTACAGTTACTTCAAGACTACTACTGTGTCAGTTTTACTAATAGAGTTCAAAGAAAAAAAAGAAAAACCTACTTGGAAAGCTTACCAAGTTTCTTGGACCAACAACAACTATAACAAATTACTGCTAATTCTAATCTGGAAAAAAAAGAGAAGAAAAACAACCCCAAGCCATAATTTCTACTTATACTTCATACAACACCACATCATAAATAAACTATTGTCAACCTAAACTTATATGGAACATGTTACAACAAAATCAGACAAAATGAACATTAGTATTACCAAGAATTTTAGGGATCAAAATTTGTAATGTGATTATTAAAATTTCTCATTTGTTTAATATTAAGTAATATATAGAATTACTTCTATATAAAAATAGTTAATATAAAGTTAATCTACATCAGATCTATTATGGAACCCAAAAATTATAGTACTATCAAAAATATTCTAAAAAAAGAACAAGGTGAAAAAATTGCTCCTTACATTTTCAAAATAAATAATACTTAAACATTAGAAACTTATCTAAAAAAAAAAAAGATTACTTATGAAATTTATCAAAAAAAAAGAAAAATAATAAATTTTAAGAAAAAAAAGAAGCATGAAAATGTATTATTACCTAACAAAAAGCAAAAATCTTTAAAAAAAAAATAAATATCATTTTCTTTAATATTTGGAATTATACAGAGAGAAATTTTCTTAATTACTTTTTTATTTTCAATTAAGATCATCTTTTAGTCTTTTTAACTTTAATTTGAGCAGTTAATTGACCATTCTGTTAATCTTTTAATTTTTTGTTTTCTGTTTTTAGATGATTAATTTTTTCTTCTAAACTTTTTATCTTATTTAATAATTCTTGTTTTTGCTTTTTACTTTACTTTTTTGATTTTTCCTAAAACTTGGCTATTTTTTCTCTTTCAACTTTTAATTCTTTTTTGGTAATTGATAACTCATTTTCTAGTTTTTTAGTTTTATTTTCTAGGCAAAAACTAAAGACTTGTAAAAATAGTTCTTTGTTAAAAAGTAGTTTAGTTGATTTAGTTTTTAAATGACTACAAAAACATCTGTTTCTATTCCTTTTTAACCTACCACATTTTTCACATCATGAAAGAGTATTATTATCATAATTTTTTTTATATTTACCACAGATAAAGACAATGTTAAAATAACCATCAGGAGTATTATGAATCACTATTTGATAAATAGCAGGAGCAGTATTAAAATTAAGGAGAATTGGGTTATTAAAATCTAGAAAACAGAAATTACACTCTTGTTTATCTCTCTGGGCTATTTTCAGAATTCTATATTTTAATCTCATATTGGTTTACTTGTTCTTTTAAACAATAAAAGTCTGGAATTTCTCTTTAGCCTTTTTTTTTACTTTACTTATTAATTTTTTGAGTTTGCATAATCTATTTTCTTTTTGTTTCTTTGGTAAAGATGGTAATTTTTTGGTTGTTAAATAATTTTTTCAGTTTATTTTCTGATTTTTAGTAGCTAAATTATTTTCTAATAAATTTATTTGGTCTTGAAGTTTGTCTATTACAGTATTATGCTTTAACACAGTTTCAAATATTTGTTATTTTTTTTATTCTATGGTTTTATTCAATGCTTTTTCAGCCTTTTTTTGCTTTATTCACACTTCATTATCTAACTTTTTTATTAAACTTATGTTTTTATAAAAATGTTTAATTAGTAAAGAAAGTGAGATATGTTTTATTAATCCAAAATTTATTATTAAATGTAGATTATTTGTCCCGATTTATAGACAGATTACCAATTAATTTTGATTTAATTAGGACATTATACACTCTAATACATTATATACATAAAGATTTATATATTACTTTTTTTTAGTATTACTTTTTTATACTTTTTTCATCTTTATAATCTAGTTTACATATTGGGCATAATGATCTCTCATTAATTCTATAGTAATCAAATTTTTTAGCAATAAATGTTTTATATAGATTTGAATATTACAACAATATCTTATTATGAAAGTAAGCATAGTCATAGATTAGATTATTTTGTTTCTTAGATAAAGTCTTTGTTTCAGTTTGAGATTAAAATACTAATAATACATTTATCTCAGTTTCTAATAAAGCCTTTTTGGAATGAAATACAAATGGTATACTTATCTTGGCTTCTAATAAGTTCTTTATTTTTACAGAAGAGTTAAAGATTTGGATTTGATAGATATATTTACCTCAGGCAAAATTTCAGTTTTATGATTTTGGTAACAAAATGTTGTTGAAATTTCAGTCATGTGATTTGATTTTTCTTTTATATTGAACTTATCATAATCAAAAATATTATTATTATTGATAATCTTTTGAATTTGATCATTGGTTAACTCTGAAATAGAATTTGTGCTATATGTTTTAAGATACTTAATTTTATCTTTGTATATTTTTTCAAATAACTTATATGTCTTTACAGCTTTTTGGGTTTTCTAAATAAAGTTTTATGTAAAATTTCTGAAAGCTGTAATTCTATTTCCTTGGATTTTTTTTTACAGATAATAGTAATATTTTATTACAAATTATACTTTTTGCCTTTTTCTTATCAATTTTGCTATTACTATTTTTTATAAGATTATTATACTGAATTATGAATTCATTTCCATAGTTGATCCAGCATAAGGTTTCTTTCTGGTTAGCTTTCATAGCATAATATTCAGCATTAGTTGCTTTATCAAATAATTGAACTAAATCAAATAATGAAATTGTATCAAAATTTTGATAATGGCCCATCACTGAAATTTCAGTCACATGATTCAATTCTGAATGGATATTATCAGTGAAGCTGTGTGCAAGTGCATCCTAAATGCCATCAGCTATCACTTGAGCAATATTCTTAGTTCCTTTTTTCTTGTGTAATTTGTTTTGGCTTTTAATTTGATTTTGATTCTTGGTTTTTAAGTCCAGAGCTTTAAAGACTTCAGGTGAATTATCATTAGAAATTAATATTTCAGATAATATCAACAGAGTTGACATTGGTAAAGAGGTATTATGTAACCCTTGAGTTTGAAGTTTCTTTTTCTTGCTTTTCTTTCTTATCATATCACTAACCTCTTTCTTACTCTGCACATCTAGAAAATTATCAGTCTCTATATCTTCTAACAATTTAGACTTGGATGGGGGTGCACATATATTGGAAGAAATATCGAATGATTAAAGTTATGGGCAAAACCTCTTAGTGACTAGTTGAAACTCTGTTGAAACTCTAATAAACAATTAATGTGCAACCTATTAAAAATCTGTCAATTGTCAAAACCCCCAAAATGCGAAACTCTGCAAAACTCTAATAAACAATTAGTGTATGACATGTCAAAACTCCATGACTGATTTTTGGAAGAGTTTCACTCACAACTTTATAGACGATGCTTTGTAGAGAACAGAATTTTCTAATTCGTGTGTAATATTGTTTGATGACTGTTCTAATTTTACAACCCTGGTATTAAGCTTATTGTTCTCAGCCTTAAGGTTAGTAGTATCTATTTTATTTTTCTCTAGCTCTTTGATTCTGGCCTTAAGCTCAGCATTTTCAGCTTTTCACTTGGCATTCTCTTCCATAACCTGTTTTAAAAGCTTGGCATTCTTGGTTTCAAGCTCAGAAATTCATTGCTTTAGTGAATCAATTTCAGATTGCATGTTTTAGTAATAGATTTTTTATATCTTATTATTTATTTAAAATATAACTAAAGTATTAAATTTTTGGCAACGGACTGTCATCAAAAATTCCAAAAAATATGAATCAAATATGTTTATCACAGGGTATCTGTAACAATCTTTGAATTATTATTGATCACAAAAAAAAAATATAATAATTCTAATTTGGTAATTAATTTTTATTACCATATTTGGTAATCCAAAAAAATCCTGTTAACAATCAGTATTATTGTTATGGTGCTAAAGAATTAAAGATATTATTATAATTGTAATCATATATTTTATTAGAGGTTTTAGATGTTATATTATTATTCATATTGTTAGATTGAGGAGAATATTATTATATTATTTATTATTTTTATATTATGTTTAATAAAAGTTATCTTTAACTATGATTGTATTTTCTGAGAAGTCTATAAGCTTTTCATACAATCTAGAGATTGTATTTTAATTTATTTAATTATTACAATATAATTTATAATTTATATTATTTTAAAACATGTAATTTTATTATTTAAAGGACTAAAATTTAATCAAATAAAAGATAACTTTTGTAATTTTAAAACAATTAAATTATCTTTTTATTAAAACCATTAAATAATTGTGATAATTATTTGAATGTTTACAGTATCAAATCAAGACTAAATCATAAATAAAAACATTGCAAATTATGCAATTTGATAATGATTAATAAGTTTTATTGTGGATTACTTTATTAATTTTTTATTATACTTTTATAGTAAGACTTAACAATTTCCATTTCATATCTCAAGAATATTATTTTAAGAATGCAAAATAAATTTTACACATACTCGCTAACCAATAATTCAATAATCATGTTAAAAAAATGTTTCATTAAATTTAAATTCAATGTATAGTAAATAAAAACTTTAATTTCATCTTTAATGTCTTGATGGAGATGGTGAAAATGGATCATATTAATTGTTGGAATCATCATGATCATGATACATGTGATGCATTACTGGATTTATGATATGTGATTTTTTTCCCATAGGTTTTTGTGGTGAATTCTTAGCATCACCCATATATCTTTTTAGTGTTGGAGATTGAAAGCATATAATTGTATTTTGGTGATGTGACTTTTTGAATTCTTCAAGTACCTTAAGAGAATCATTTAAACCTCTCTGTATGAAAATAAATAATGATCAAAATGAGATATTTCAATACTTTCAATACAAAGGAATGAAGATTTTTCTTACCCTAAGATTTTGCAAAACCCTTAATGCGTGGACTAGTTTATAATGGTTATTCCAACTGATTGGAAGATAAAAGACATCAATAAGAAACATTCAATAAGTTTTTGCAACAGGCAAATCTATGCCCCATATTTGTACTTCAAGATTTATGCACAAGCAAAGACAATTTATTAACAAATGCAAAAATTAAAATTCAGCTTATCTATTAACTTACCATGTATATAGAAAAACCAAACACATAAATGTTTCAGAATTTTATAGTTATCATGATTGTATTTTTTAATTATTTTATTAAAGAGATCATGGCATCCCCAATTTTTTTTTACGTGATTCTTTAAATAACAAAGTGTATTCTTGGTTAAGTATCTACTAGATAATTCAACCATGCCAATTTCTAGTCTTTTATCATTTGGAAACTAGAAAGAACCATCAACTTTCATGTCCAAGAGTTTATCATTATCAGGTTTGAAGTTACATCATAATAATCACTAATTTGCATTAGCTTTAAGATAAATCTTACCTCTATTTTTTGAAAAAACTTGCATATTTAATATTATAAAGAAAAATGAAAGTATTAATTTGATATTTTAATCAAAAAACATACGGCACATATATAATGTGATTGGTTGTATTTACAAGATATTGTAGTACTAGATGAATCATAAATGATCTCAACAATGCTTCATTTTTAGTGTTGAATATGTTTTTTGCACTTTAAAATTAAAATAAATTAAAAAATAAATTGTGAGAAATAAACAGTACTTCTACAAAACTTTTATACTTACAACCATAATAGAACATCTGTTACAAATGTCATTTTTATATTTTTCTCATGGTCAAATGTGATATTATAAAGACAATTTTTATACTTATTTAATGAATTCTGTTATTAATTAATAATAAAAATATATAAATAACATTTTCATTAAAATAAATGAGCATTTTTACTATTTGTACTTACAGTTTCTAATAGTACATTGAATAGATCTTCAATTTTGGTTGATAAATTGTAATGTGAATATTCAACACTTGAATTTAAATAATTCCAATTCTCTTGCTTAATCCATTCCGGCTTCCTGATTTTTGATCCAATGTGTAAAATACTTAAATATGATGGGCTATATACAAATTACATGGGCTAATTTGTTAGATCAAGAAACATAAAGAGAAGAAATAAAGAAGATAAAACCTATTGCAATTTGTGCAAATTTTTAGGGCCACAAATTATTTTATTAATAGATTTGCCAGAAGGCAACTTCCAAATATTGTCTGAACTGTTTTTATTGGGGTACTTTAAGTGATTTTGGACTGGTATTTGTTTTTCTGATAACTCAATATTTGGATTGATATCGTAGTTATTATAATCTACATTATCATTATTATTATCATAGTCTAAATCATCGTCATAGTTTAAATTTTTCTTATCATATTCTGAATCTGTCCTACTATCATCTATATTTTCTGCTTTATCAATAGTTTTTGTTCGTTTTGGATTATCCTAAATATTAAGGTCTTCATTAGGAATAAAATTACAAAGTAATAAATATATCTAAAAAAATGTGTACATATATCTTTTTATGATCATTGTTCTTTTTCCTTTTTGGCACACTTTCTTCAGATAATTTAAAAGTCCTATCATTAATGTTTCCAGTATTTTTTACCAAAGGATTTCCTATAAATGTTGGATTATGAAGGTAAACTGAAGGTTCACCAATGGCACTAGTTGATTCATGCTCACTTTTCTATTTTTTTGCCAAATTGTAATCAGATTAAGCACCTTAATAAAGAAGATTCAAAGAATTAGCAAATTTTTAATTAACAAATTCCTAACTTTTTTATTTATCCCACAGGTTCAGCTTTTAGCCTTAAACTTGGCCAACCTTCTAGATTGTCCGCGCCCTGTGGGGCCAATGTTAGGTTAGCTTCTAGCCTTAAACACCAGGCAATCTTCTAGATCACCTGGGCCCTAACATTAGCTTTGTGGCTTACCTTCTAGACTTGAATGACAGAAACCTTCTAGATTCCTCCCATGCCACCAAATCTTTAACAGGAGTTCTAAACTAACACTTGCCATTCTGTATTTTTTGAGCAGGATAAGTGCTTTTTATTGTCTTTTACCTTTTTCTTTATTGGCAATTTTTTCCAGAGATTTAAGGTATAGCCCTATTTTCTGATCAAATTGTTTCAGATCACATTTATCTAAGAAGTTTAAAATATTCCATTTGGAAGACATGCAATTGAAATATTCAAGAATCTGTTTTAGAGTATGGACAGAGGAAAAGCAGGGTTACTATTGTGTTAGATCTCATAAAAAAAAATCAATAAGTTATCTGTTTTCATTAGGCATAGCCATAATTATAGAGTAAACAAATTTTGTATTAACATTAAGATTAGCATAACAAAATTTCTTTGTGATTGGTCAATAATGATCGACAAATTTAATTGAGTTTATTGGCTAGAATTTATTTATTATCTTAATATATATGAAATTTAATTCTAATCATTATTTTACGTGAAAAATTAAATTTAAATATATATGTGTGTATATATATATATATTAATTATTTTGAGGAATAGTCTTATATAAAATTAATTTGGAATTTATTTTGTGAATTATTTTTATTATATTTTACTTTAATTATATAAACAGGATATTGTCTTTATTAAAAAAAAAATCATTATTTTATTAGTAAATAGAATATTAACATTTCTGTTGTGTTAATAAACATATTTACATGCTGTTTCACAAATTTTACATGTTTTGTGCATTGTTTTCTTGCATGCTTATAACATGTTTTGTATATTGCTTTATAATCAAATAACTGAAATGAGAAATAAGTTTGTAAATGATTACAAATTATATATTGAATTGTATTTAGCAGCAAAAGATACCAGTTGGAAGACAATTGAATTTCATAATGCTTTAAATAAAAGAATGGTAAAAAATTATCTTTGTTCTAAATATATAATACTATTTTAAATTTCTAAATATATCCAAAAAAAAGGTAATTATTAAGTTCAATTCTTAAATTTTTTCATAAAAATTAAATTTGTAAATATATAATAATAATATTTTATTTTTACTTATTTGTAATATTATTAGTTTCTTGTTTCTTTTATACTGTTAAGTTTATTGATTCTTTTATTTCATATTTTAAATTTGTATGTGTTATTATAATTGGCTTAGTCTAAAAATCTCTTAAATTTTGCATAAATATTAAAAATATAAAAGTCACTTTCTGTCCTACTTTTTAAAAAAATAGTATTATTAGTTGATAGAATAAGTCTTTATTTTTAATATAATAATGAGATATTTTCAAAAAAATTATTTGTTGTAAAGTTCTATTTTTTTTTAGAACATGTACTTTACTATGTTCATGAGGAATTTGGTTTTTAGGATTATTACTAAATTTAGACCAAACCACAAAAATTATTTTTAAATTTAGATTAGCACATGATCATTATATATAAATTTGGCAGTATGAAATAATTTTTAAACCCCAAATTACGTAAAACCCTATTTTCAAAAATTTTTAAAAAAAATTTATTGTATTTTAAATGAATTACAAAATTGCTATTTTTGAAATTTTTGATCATATGGCACAAAAATAGGAGGTCTTTAGACCAAGCCAACCATATAACATTTTAAATCTCCTATTATTATAAATTTTATTTATTGTATTATTATGAGAAAACTTTTGATCAGATTTGATTAGAATATAGGATATAATAAAAAAGCTTGAAAATTACATGTCTATAAAAAAAATTTTTTTTTTGATATACAAATCTGTGACTTGTCATATAATAGCATTATTTTTAATAAGGTAACTATTGTAAAATAATATAAATAACCATGTAACAATTTTTGAAAAATGATCCACATTTAAAAATTCTATTATGCTATTAAAATTTAGTCACTAATTTATATAAAAATCAAAATCATGTAATTGAAATTTCAGTGATAGCATCATTGAAATCAAATTTATAACATAAGATTTATTTATTCTGCAGTAATAATGAATTGATTTTAGATTGTGTATTTGCTGTATTTTCTATTATATAAAATATTAAGAAAAATTAGTTATTATATGAAAAAATAACACATAATACATTGTATATTTCTTTAATTAAAAATCTTAAAATACCTATTTTTTATTGTTACAATAAAATATGTAGAACATACTGCGACTTTTTTCAATTTGGAAACAAATTGCTTATTTATGTTCTCTAAATTCAAAAATGACAAGATAATTTGGGTATGCTTAGTGACAGTAATAAAGCAACTTAATTTGAATTTATATTTAGCATAATCCACAACACTGTTCACTTTTGTTGAAAAGTACTTAAGAAGAATGCAGATAAAATTAGTGTTTGCATCGAATAACATTCATCTGGAACACATGGTTAAGATTCTTTAAACTTCCAAATTTACTACAAACAAAATGTTATATATATTACTAAAGCAAAGATGCAGAATTTGTTTGGGGGAGTAGCACAAAATTTGGTTTAATTGGGAGCTGTTACTAGAGTATTTTACAGTTTATTTTTCTGTATAAGAATTGTTAATAGACTATAGATATTGAATTACAATATTTTATATAAGAAAATACTAAATACAAGCATAAAGATAATAGTGTTTATAGAATTGTCATTGATATTACAAGCTGGTTTTTTATTGCTTTTTCAGCAAATTATGACATAATTTCAACAAGCCAAAATATCTACCATATATCATTTGATAAAATAAGTACTTGTTAAGAAACTCTAAAAAATGAAGTTTGTCAAGTGTTTACTATTATCAATGAACTTTTATGTGAGCAAATAACCTTAAGTAATGATTTGAACAATAATAATATTATTTCAAATGTTAAAAGAGAAAAAATAATAAATAAGAAAAAACAGAGATTGAATAACTAATAAGTAATAACTGTATTTTAGTATTATACTCTTCTAGCTTAGAAATTTTATTTTATTTTTGCTTAATTGTAAATATGTTTTTTGAAATTTTATATATAAGAGTTAGAATAATTTGTTCATTGATTTTTTTAATTGTTGATTTGACTAAAAATAATTTTAAAGCATTAATTGATGTTTTTAAAAATAAAGTAAGAACCAAATATTCTAATGATAGTATGTAAGAGAACTTTGTTTTCAATTTATTTATGTAATAATACAGGTATAATGTCTTTTGAACATAATAAAAAAACCTACAAAGTAAACATAAATTATATATATAAAGATAAGTATATATATGAAAAGTAATAAATATAATAGTTCTAATATATATTAAAAAGCCATTGATTTTTTAGAAAAAAGATGTAATTGTAGTTGTTCTTCAAGAATTTCCAAAGAAGAATTTGCAGAATTAAGAGAATTTTTTTAAGCTTTTTTTAAATCAGAACAAAAACACATTTTTAATAATCCAACTTAAAGCCATAGATAGTGGATCAAGAAGTGCTAGCAGCCATTTTAAAAAGAAAACTAGATCTAATAAAAGAACTTTTTATTACTGGGATCATAATACTCTTTTTTGTCAAAAAACTTATCTCAATATGTTGGGCATTAATAGAACTTATTTTAAGAATCTTAGAAATTATCTGATAAACAATAGTCTTTTACCAAGAGTTTATGATAACATAAAAAAAATACTTCAATGAATAACTAAGATAGTGATTGACAAAGATATTACAGAAGTAGTAAAGAATTTTCTAGAAAATTATGCAAAAATCTATAGATTGCCAAGTCCAGAAAGAAGTATCAATAGAATAACTCAATCAATTGTATTCTTACCAGCTGAAATGAGTTATAAATCAGTCCACAAAAATTTTCTGGCTGGTATAAAAGAAAATAATAATAATATAAAATCCTTAAAATATAATGCTTTCAAAAAATTATGACATCAATTAACACCAAAAATTCAAATTATAAGTCCAAAAACTGATCTATGTAATACTTGTTAACATTTTAGAGATAGTTTATATTACAATGTTTGCCAAAAAAAAGAAACTAAAGATTTGCTCAAAAGATTTAAAGAACATTTATTCAAGACCAAAATAGAAAAAAAATTTTATAATAAAAATATAAAATTAGCAAAAGAACAAAGAAAACTAGTTAACCAAAAATATTCAAAGAGTAAAACACAATATTGCAGTATTAATACTACTGTTTATTATAGTTATAATTAAACCCAAAATGTTCATGTGTCTTATTTAGATCAACAAATAAGTAAAATTTATTATTTTAGTTTATGTAAAGTTTATTTATTTGGTATTTAAGATAAAACAGCAAAAAAACAAATTAATTATGTTTTTAATAAAGATAAAATTATAAAAAAAGAACTCAATGACACTCTTAATATGATTTTTGATAAAATTAAGAAAATAAATAGAGATGAAAAACATTTAAAGATTACTTGTAATAATGCAGGTGGACAAAATAAAAACAATGTAACAGTTTGGTTTTATTTATATTTGGTAATTTGTGGTTATTATGAAAACATTGAATTAAATTTCATGGTTCTAGAACATACTAAATTCAAATATGATAGCAATTTTAAGATGATTAAAAACTCTATAGAAGAACAAGAGTAGACTGTTTGAATTATGTGATTGAGGTGGTAAAAAAATCTAGTCCAGCAGAATTAAATAAAGCTCAATATTATAAAGATGGAAAAATTTTTTAATATTTGGATATTAAAGCTATTTTGGAAATTTATTTTAAAAAATTAAATAGTTTACAAAAATATCAAAATTTTTTTTTTAAAACATCTAATTTTGGTACAGTAAAAGTTCAAAAAGTTGCTAATGGTTTTTTTGTTGAATTTAATTTATTAAAAATTAGGAGAACAGATATTTTTGAAAAAATTAAAGCTTTATTTATTTTAGTGTTAACACCACCTCTTTTGGATTACAAAAGACAAGAATACCTTTATAATAATATTTGTCTATTTGTAAAGAATAAATTTAAAAATGTTACTTGTCCAAAACTAATTTATGCTGACAATGAATAGAAAATTTAAAAATAAACTAATAAAATAATTATATACTTAATATTGCTTTTATAAAAAAAAAGATATTAAGTATTTATTAAAAATTGAAGAATATAATTAATAAAAATCATAAAAAACATAATAAATAAACAACTACAAGCAAATAAAGAACTAATCAATAAAATTGAAACATTGAAAAAGCAATTATCTAATAAAAAACAAGAAATTACTGAATTAAAAAATCTAGAAGTAAGTGAACAAAAAGAAGCAGAATTTAAGCAAAAAGCAATTGACCAAATTTACCAAATATTGGTAAATATAAAAAATAGATTTCCTCATTGTAGTAAGAATATTGAACAAAATTTAAAAAAATTGATTAGCAAACCTCTAAGAAATCAGTTTATAAATGGTTGTTTTCAACATAGTCTTATGCACAATTATAAATAAAAAGGTAAAGAAAATCTAGAAAAAGTATTTGAGAGAATTATTATAGATTATTTTGAAGACACTGAATTAGCCACTGAATTAAAAAAAGATTGAAAATTATGAAATCAAAGAGCTTATATTTTTTCTTAAATAAAAAAAAGATGAAATTTTTGGTTAACCAGCTAAGAATATAATTCTTAAAGACATTATTGAAAGTAAAGTTGAAAGAATTAAAGATTTAAAGACAGAGATAGAAAAACTAGAAGAAAGAATAAAGATAGAACAGAAACAAGTTAAAGAAGTCATAGCAGTTGGTGAAAAATAAAGCAAAAATCAGACAGAAGACATAAAAGAGAAAAACAAGAAACTTAAAAATACTAGTGTAAAGATTTCTTATCTAGAAGCCTGAGTTGAAAAGTTGGAAGAAAAATCAAGTTAAAAGAGCAAAAAAATAGAAAAATTAAATAAGCAATTAATTGATAGTGAAACACAAAATGAAAATCTAAAGAATTTATTCTACTTAAATAATAAATCTTTACTTGTTTTATCTGTAAAAAAGAACAAATTATCAATTAAACAGAACATTTTTAAGCAATTAAAAACAAAAGCAAAAGTTAAGTTCCAAAAATTACAAAAATTAATCAAAAAAAAAATTCTACAACCAAGAAATAATTGCTCAAGTAAAAGTCAAGTTTAAATAAAAAATAAATTACAATGAGAGAACTGAAATACACAGTGTTACTCATAAAAAAAAAGTCTAAAGAAAAATAGTAGAAAAAACAGATAGACCAATAAAAAAGTAATAGTTAGCATGTAAACACATTGCTTAAGAAGTCATAGCACATCACTTGAGAATATAAGCAATCTTGTAGAACTTAAATTATGTATATATAGCAAAAGCATTAAAAGCAGAAAAGACAGACCTCTTAGTTTAAATTTTATCTAACCAATTATTCCAAATTACAAATATTAATAAATACCTATTTGCTATTTCAATTCACTTTTTACTATCAACACTTTATGTTAATAAAAATTAATACTTGACTATACTGAAACAATAACTCTTGATCATGGCTATTGACAGGATACTAACTTAATTGTCTTGGCTTAACTTCTTTATTTTCTTGTATTTTTTTTTTTCTTTTTTTTGTTTGTTTTTTTTGTTGTTTACTAATTGATTAAAGATTAATGCATGAAATTATCAACATCAAAGTGACTGGTAAAAAACCCAAAAATAAGAGTAAAATACTTGATAGAAAATAGCTTACCAGGAAAATTACTGGCTATTATGCTAAAAAAAAAATTGACAGAATTGTAATTCCAGGAAGTTTATGGATTACAACACTTGAATATCTGTCTATTATACAAAGAACTCAACACCAAACCTTCAAATTCATAAAATCTTCAGATATCACTAACCAGAGAAGCTATTGAGCACCAAGTTATAAGTTTGTTATTTGATTTGAGATCCTAAATAATCACTTGTAACATTTAGTGCTTCCTGTAAAGTATAATCCTACAAAGAACCAGCACCAACAGCAATCATTCAAAAGTGGCAGAATCAGAAATAATAAGAACAAACCATTTAGAATTTGCCAAATTTTTATTTCAACAGTACAGCTAACAATTGGACTTAACCAACAACCATTATCCAATAGAATCAGCCTTCAACTTTTACATCAACAAAAGAATCACAGACTTTCTAGGAAGACCAGTTGACATTGAATTAGCAAGAAAAAATTTCTATACAAAATTAATTCAACACACCAGTTTATTACAAAATCACAGTTTTGTACCAATCATTAGGGAAATCTATCAAGAAATTAAAAGATATACTCAACAACAATTCTCTATTACCTATGCAGATAAGAGTAAAAAAAAGTTACAAACACCAACAGCAATTCCAAAAGAAATACAATTACCAATGTAAAAGAAACAAAAAATTGAATCTCCACTATATCTATTATATCATCACACACCTAGAAGTACTATCAATATTACATTAGCAGATATATTTACATCAAATATGACATCAACATTTGAATGACTTCTATTTCAAAGTAAACAAAAGAAAGCAGAATTATTAGGAACTTACAATGATTATTTTGAAGGATTTAAATCGTGATCACTAATACCATTAGGATTTTGATCACCACTATCTCAATCAGATTTCAGAATTGTGAGTTTCTGGGAAATAACCAAATCAGAAGAAGAAGAAAACAACAATCAAAAATTCTATTATCACAACCTGATTTTAGAAAACCTGGAAGTTGAAACTCTAAATATTTAAACTCAGAAAAATCAGCACAATCCAAACCCCAATCTTATTAATTAGCAAAACTTACCTTTAGTAATCATGATTAATCAACCACTAATTGACCTGATTGTTGAACCAATATAGCAACAGCTGCCAATCTTACTTCAACAACTACCAGTACAATAGCAACCACTAATTATACCAATGACATATGTATCTATTGTCAAGCTTGAAAAGTTTACTGGTGAAAAAAATGATGCACAAGTATGGCTGAACAATATAAAAAAAGTCATCACAGCCAATGAATGAAACAATGCCAGAGCCATACAAGTCATTTTATATTTTCTCCAGAATACTGCCAACTTGTGATATCAAAGTTTGGTCAACAAACTCCAAGATTTCAATAAATTTAAGCTTAAGTTTCTGTGATATTTTAGCAATAATAACAGTATCAACTGCTTAGCCAACACCTTTATTACTATTAAACAAGGAAAAACTGAAGCAGTCACTACTTACTTGGAACACTTTTACAGAAATCTGCACCAAATTCAAGCAATACAAGCTGATTATTTTATCATACCACAAATTTTGGATTAATTTATTAGAGGCCTGTACAGTAGCATCCTCTAATGTATATGTCTATTACATTTAGCAGACTTTCAAGCCACAGTCATTTATGCCAAAAATTTTAAAACCACTTAATTAGAAGCCAACCACACCCAAGCCATAAATCTAGTAATGAATGGATCATCTAAATTGAATTCTAAACTGAAACAATTCAGTGATTCAATTAATCAGAAATTAAAAGGATACTTAGCTAATAATCAGGCAATCTATTAATCTCTCCAATGACACAATAATCCAGGAAACATGAATTATTTCCAAAATCAGTCATATTCCTCATTATCATCAAATCAACCATGATAACAAAAAATGTGTGTCTGCCACAATTGTGGCAAACAATGTCATCTAAGAGCTGACTGCTGATTTTATAATAACTTACAATCAGAAAATCAATACTAAAACCCTAATTGCAGATTTCAAACTCCAAGTTATTATCTAAATTAGGATCAATATCAATTTCATTACACCCAAATGACACAACAGCCAATATATGTACCTCTAATTTATTAGCCAACAGCACCAGTAATTTATTAACCACTGCAGCCACAAGTAATTTATCAACTCCAACCAATTTAAACATTGTCATTAAACTCAGCTTATTTAACATCTAAAAATTAAAAACCAAAAATCACCCATACTCAACAAAACTGGCAATTGGCAATAGTTATGTACCAACCAATCCCCAGTTTATCAAATCAACCATCAGAATTATAACAGTGGAGTTTGGGAACTAGGTATAATCAAAATTTGAATTCTCATAATTATTTAAGTCTCTTAGTTACCTCAGAAGATGCCATATTCAACAACTGGAAAACCAATTAAGAGCCATTTACTAGCAATATATCTTCAGCAACTATTATGGAAGACAAATTTCTTGCAGCCATCTTTTTCTTTGAACTTAAAAAATCAACAATGTCTCTTTTTAGTGGAGCTGCACTCAATATTAAACTCACCACTGCTATGTATACTAACACTAAAGTCAATAGACAGACTATTAAACTGATTTTGGATAGTGGATTAGCAGACAGCATCATCACACAACAATTCATGGACCAATTAAGTTGCTGAGTTAATTATGCTGCCAGCACCAGGATAATAATAGCTAATAGAATAACCAAAACTTCTATTGACAAGATTGATAATTTCTTATTTAAAGTTAATAGTATTATTACACCAATCAAAGTTTTGGTAATAGAAACTACTTAATACTAAGTACTAATTGATAATGACTGGCTAGTCAAAACCAATGCTGTGCTTGACTGGAACATGCAAAAGCTACAGCTTAGTCAGAACAAACAACATATAAGAATGCCAGTCATGTGTGATCACTTCAAACTAAACAGCACCATATTAGCACCATTAATCAAATTTGAAGAAAAAAAAAACCCCTACCTGGAAGGCTTATCAAGTTTCATAATCTGATAATAACCACAATGAATTACCATTAATTTTGACTTGGGAAGAAAAGAAAAAAGAAAAAAAGAAGGAAAAAGAAGAAGAGTTAGCACAAATAACTACTATTATGTATATTCTATACACCATACTATCTCAAACAAATTATTATTGACCCAAGCTCATATGTGTCAATTGTGGCAAAAAATTGTTTACAATGGGTGCATGTTATAGTGACAACAAAAAATGGCCAATAGCAACTAAATTTTACTGCTATCCATGCATTTTTAAACAGTTTAGATGATCCAAACAACAAAAAAATAGAATAACAAACCTTGTTTAGCATGTAGAACTATTTTATCTGACAAAGAAATATGGAACAACATTTTAGGAAGAGGAAAAACATGCAATAAATTGTGTCAATACATAATTCTTATCAATAACTAGATATGAAAAGAAACTCCAATCAACAACATCTGGAAGTGAGTACTGTAATGATTGGAAGGGTATCTATATGACAAACATAAAATCTGGAAAATGGTGAGCACAAAAGCAAAAAGAGCTTCAACCAGTGAAATACTAGAAATCAAAAACAATTTACTTACTCTTCTTGAACCCAAATACATTGTAACTTTGAACATTTTTAATGACAGCAAAGACAATCCTGAGCAATTTCATGAGCACTACCAAAACCTAACACCTATTAGAAAAAAACAAAAGCAACAGTTAAAACAGTTGAATATCTGACTATGCAGACATTGTTTAATTCTCAGTAACTTCAAATATTGTGATGATTGTGACATTGTTTACAATCCACTATCATGCATGATTTACATGATCTCTGTAGAGAAAGAACCAATTAGCAGCTGTGCATTAGAATTGGAATTATAGTTCAATTCTAATTCAGACTCTGACAATAATGACAACAACAATAGTTTCAGCTCAATTCAAATTAACAATAATAACAATAATGATTCAAACTCTAATTCAAATTCTAAACAATATATTATGCTCCCTGACCTCTCCAAGAAGCAGGAACTAAAATGGTTCAGTAATAATGATGAAGGTATCATGCCAGAACATGTACATAATACCAATGTAGGGTTTGATCTGAGATATTTGAGAAAAAATGCCATTAAATTGAAACCATATTTATGCACCTGCATTAATATAAAAATAGCACTAGAGATTTCAACAACAACAATGGTTCAACTAGCATCTAAGAGTAGTTTAGTAAAAAAAGAAATTAACATCAAAGGAGGAATAATTGATGCAAGATATGTAAGAAATATTATTGCAATACTACAAAATGATTTTGAAAAAACCTATACCATAGAGCCAAATGAAAAGATAGCACAGCAATATTCCTGTCTCTGGTTAAAATAGCTCAGTTAGTATCAATGGGAAGTAGAGAAAAACTAGAGATTATGGCAAGAGAAATTAATGGATTTGGATCCATAAGTAGAATAGATATACCAATTAATATGGCAGAAAAAGAAGTTATTGACAAAGGAAAAATTATCTCCATCTATCAATCAATTTCTATTCCATTATATGATCAGTACATATTAGCTATAAAAAGAAAAGTGAAGGATCAAAATCAGATTTTTGAAGCAGAAGCAACACTTTGTGAATCAGAAAAGATTGGATTAGTCAATTTCTACATACCAGCCAAGAACTATAGTCACATTAAAATTCTCATCTATAACAATATGGGAAATATTATAGAAATACTGGAAGGAACTATTATTGGATACATAAGCACCAAAATTGAAGATCAAGCACCAAGCTCTATTCCAGATTTTCTACAACTGTGTGGATATATAGACATTATATTACAAATAATCTATGGACAGAACAAATATTATTTGCTCCAACCAGAACAATTAGAACAAATGAACATAGAAAACTTAGACCCACTTTAATGTATGTAATCCAAAATGTTATTCAACAATTTCACCAACATTTTTGCAAATAAAAATGAATTTGGCAGAACCAACATAATTTAACATCAGATCAAAACTGAAGATGCAATGCCAATAAAACAGCAAGCATACAAAGTATCATTAGCTAACCATGAAATCATCCAACAGAAAATCAATTAGATGTTAGACAACAGGTTAATTCAACTATCAATAAATCCATGGTCATCACCAATGGTATTAGTCCAGAAGAAAAATGGGAAAATCCAGATTATAAAAAACTCAACAGTATTATCCATAGAAACAGCTATTCAATTTTACAGATCCAAAAATTATTTGATATTTTCAGAGGAAAAAAATGGTTCTCAACACTTGATTTAAACAATAATTACTGGCAAGTAGCCATAAATTCAGCTGACAAAGAGAAGACAGCATTTACCACAAAAAAAAAGAACTTTGAATTTAAAGTAATACTATTCAGCTTAATGAATGCTTTAACCATGTTCCAATGGCTAATAGAAATCATTTACACTGGACTACTATAAAAATCTGTAGTCATATATTTGAATGATACCAATGTGTTCTCAAAAACATTTGATAATTATTTTTATCATCTACAGCAAGTGTTTTAAAGGCTCAGACGAGTAGAATTAAAATTAAATTCAACTAAATGTTTCTTTGACAAAACAGAACTCAAGTTTTTGGAATATGTTATGAGCAAAAATGGCATTAAAACAGATTTAAACAAAATTGAAATAGTCAAAAACTTTTTAATACCAACCAACTTGACAGAACTAAGAGCATTTTTGGGATTTACAGGTTATTATTGCTGCTTTATCAAAGATTTTTCCAAACTGGCTTAATTACTCTATCAACTATAAGTCAAAAATATCAAGTATGAGTAGACTGAAACCCAGCAAAAAACCTTCAACATATTATGAAAAAAGCTTATCCAAGCACCAGTACTAATATATTCAGATTACAGCAAGCCATTTATTATTACAACTGATATACCTGGTCAAGCATTGAGAGCTGTACTATCTTAAAAAAAACTGGATAGAAGAAAATATTCAGTAGCATATACCAGCCAAAGTTTGAGTTCAGTAGAAAAAACTATAGAACACCAGCACTAAAACACTTAACTATCTATTGGGCAGTCATGAAATGAAAGAAATACTTAAGCCAGAAATTTGATATATATACTGACATCAATCCAAAAGCAAAAATTTGGAAATAATTGCCATGTCAGATGGAAAATAGAACTTTTATCATTCAAGTATACAGTACATTATAAAAAAGAAAAAAACAATGAAAATACTGATGGTTTGTCACAAATGAAACAAATTTAAGAAACATTTCAACCCAAAAATATAACAAAAAAATGAATACACAAAAATATTAACAACTATAGCATTATATAAATACTTAACAGTTTAAGGAAAAATTATCTCAAAAGGAATAAAACAATATCAAACAACAATCTAAATACTTTATTACTTACTAAAATACACTTTATCAAAAGAACAGAAGAAATCCAGACCAACTAATCAAAGTAATTACAGAACCAGAGAAAGAGACAATATTATTTAACATGTATTCAGATCCAACAACAGAATATTTTCACAAAGAAGCAACTATGGAAAAAACCAAAAAAAGATACTATTGGTCATTAATGTATCCAGACATTATTCAATATGTTCAAAACTCTAATGTATGTCAAAGAAGAGAAGAAACAAGAACCAGCAAACCATTAAAACTAATTAAAGTAGAATAGCTATTTGATCAAGTCAGAATCAACTTAGTTAGACCATTAACAATTACCAGTAGAGGAAACTAATATATTATAGTAGTTATGGATTTTCTTACTAAATGGCCAGAAGCAAAAGCCATTCAAAAAGCAAATGCAAAATCTGTTGTCAAATTTATTCATTAAAATCTAATTTGTCGACATAAATATCCAAAAGAATTGTTATTCAACTAAGGATCTAAGTCAAAGATTTGGAATAAAAGACTATTATCATCACTATACCATCCACAAACAAATGGTTTAGTTAAAAAGTTCAACAAAACATTGTGTAAAGCAATTGCCAAGATCAGCCAAAAAAATCAGGATGAATGAGATTTGTTGATACTATTAGTATTATTTGCTTATTAGACAATAAAACAAAATACCACTTAAAAGACATCATTTGAATTAGTATATGATAAAACAGCAACACTACCAGTTGAAATAGAAGTCAATACATACCCAATTAAACCAACAACAGAAGACAATTTCCAAGAAACATTGTTGAAAAGAGCATATAATTTAATGAAAACACTAGAAAACAAACAGCAAAAAGCAGCTGATAGCATTTAAAGGTCATAAGCAAAACAAAAAAAAAGACATGATAACCAATTACCAGACAAACCAGTTGAATTCAGGATTGGAAACAAAGTACTTTTATATCATACCAAAGCAGAAAAACAATGGAGTAGAAAGTTTAATCCCAAATGGAATGGATCATTTTACATTAAAAAAATTTTAGAAAATGGAGCATACAAGCTAAGATTGGACAACAAAATTTTAGTCAAAGCAGTACATAGTGATTGACTAAAACTTTATCACTACACATTATTATCTACCAATAATATTTCACAACTAAAAATATAAAAAATACTAGTCCAACCAGATAAGATTCCATAAAATCTAGAACCAATCATCATTATTGACACCAAACATGTTAAATTGAACAATTAAAAAAATATATAAAGACATGGTATATGCAACAAAAACAACAAAAAAAAATGGAAATACCAGATCATATTCACACTTTAGCTTAACAATTGTTTTAGGCCTTAAGTTAACAGCAATTAAACATAGAAATTGTCATTAACTACCAAACAATTTGCTATTGAAACACCAAACAAAAAGGAAAAAGTACACTATACTAGCAACTACAGAAACAATCAATAAACTGGTCAGATAAAATAATAAAGAAAGTAAAAAACACCTTTAAAAAAATGATTATCATGATTTCAACAGAAGAATTTTTAAAAGAAAATTGAAAGCAATAGATAAAACAACTTCTAATACCATATTGTTATTATCAGTTAAGACAAAAAGTGAACATTTAAAAATTATATCTGGATCCAACCAAAAGGATATTCAATCAAGAAATAATATAGAATATTGGAAATATTATCAGAAAGAAAACAAATCTAACACTACAAATTAAAACAATCTATTGACTATACATGATATTTCAAAATTACCCAGAAATATTGTTACACACAGACATGGAGACAATCACTATTAACCAATGAGGAAAAATGAACAACACACAAATTGAAGATATAAGAAATAAAGTTGAACAAACAGTATTAGAAAAAAAAATATTAAACTTAATTCAAAGTAAAAATTTCGACAGAGCTCAATATTAAAAGGAAGAAATAATGTTACTCATAAAGAAAATGTCTAAAAAAAAATAGTAGAAAAAACAGATAGACTAATAGGAGAGTAGTAATTAGCATATGAGCATGTTGTTTAACAATATGAGCATTGTTTAAGAAGTTATAACACATCACTTAGAAATGTGAGTGATCTTGTAGAACCTAAATTATATATATATAGTAAAAGCATTAAAAGCAGAAAAGACAGATCTCTTAGTTTAGATTTTATTTAAGCAACTATTCCAAATCACAAATATCAATAAATAACTATTTGCTATCTTAATTCACTTTCTACTATTAACATAAAGTGTTGATAGTAATTAATACTTGACCACACTAAAACAATAGCTCTTGATTATGGCTATTGACAAAATATTAACTTAATTGCCTTGGCTTAACTTTTTTATTTTCTTGTATTTTTTTTTTTTTTTTTTTTTTTTTGTTGTTTACTAATTGATTAAAGATTAATGCACAGAGTTATCAACATCAAAGTAACTGGTAAAAGACCCAAAAATAAGAATAGAACACTTAATAGAAAATAGCTTACCAGGAGAATTACTGGCCATTACACTGAGAAAAAAATTGACAAAATTGCGATTTTGAAAAGCTATAGATTACAATACTTAAATCTTTGTCTATTATACAAAGAACTGAACACCAAACCTTTAAATTCACGAAATTTTCAGATATTACTAACCAGAAAAGCTATTAAGCACTAAGTTATAAGTTTGTTATTTGATTTAAGACCCCAAATAATTATCTGTAACAACAGTTTTAGAATTAGAAAAAAAAAGTAAAAAAACTTGTGATTTTTGCTCTAAATTTGAAAACAAAAATAATAAATCTGTTTACCAAATAAGATCTTATAGCAAAGTAACTAGAAAATAAATTTCAGATGACATGGTTTGTGAAAGATGTGAAGAAAAGTATTGGGATAATGAATTGTCAAAGTGCAATAGATGTGGTAAATTGCAAACTAAGTTAGATTTTGATATTGTTAATAATAAGAATATTTGTTACTGTATTAGAAACAATGAAGATTTAGAAGAGAAAAAACTTTTTCTCTTATCTCATGAAGAAATAAGTCAGCCTACTTTTTATGAAAGACAAATAAACTCCCTACAAAAACAACTAAATGAGACTAAAAAAGTCTTAGAAATTAAAAGGGAAAAAATAACCAAATTTCAAGAGAAATCCAAGAAATGAAGTAAAAGGCAAAAGCAAAAGTTGTTGAATAAGATAAAAAGTTTAAAAGAGAAAATTAATTATCTGAAAGAAGAAAACAGTAAATTAAAAGATCAACAGAATGGTCAATTAACTGCTCAAATTAAAATCAAAAAGACTAAAAAATAATTTTAATTGAAAGTAAAAAAGTAATTAAGGAAATCTTCTTCTGTATAAATTAAAATTCATTCCACCTATTAAAAAAAATAGTAGTTATTTTTCATTTAAAGATTTTTGCTTTTTATTAGTTAATAATACATTTTTATGCTTCTTTCTTTTCTTAACATTTATTATTTTTTTTTTCTTGGTAAATTTTATAAGTAATTCTTTTTTTTTTTAGATAAGTTTTTAATGTTTAAGTATTATTTATTTTGAAAATATAAGGAGCAATTTTTTCATTTTGTTTTTTTTTTAGAATACTTCTAATAATACTATAATTTTTGGATTTCATAGTAGATCTAATGTAAATTAACTTCATATTAACTATTTTTATATAGAAGTAATTTTATATATTACTTAATATTAAACAAATAGAAAATTTTAATAATTACATTACAAATTTTAATTCCTGAAATTCTTGGTAATACAAATGTTCACTTTGTCTGGTTTTGTTGCAGTATGACTCATATGTGTTAATTGTGGCAAAAAATTGTCAACAATAGACACATGCTATGGCAATAATAAAAAATAACCAATAGCAACTAAGTTCTATTGCCACTTATACATTCTTGAACATTTTGAGTGACTCAAGTGACAAGAAAAATGGGATAATAAACCTTGCTTAGTGTGTAAAGCAATTTTGCCTGATAAAAAAATATGGAATGAAATTTTTGGATAAGAAGAAACATGCAACAAAATATGTCAATACATAATTTTCATAAACAACTGGATAAGAAAAATGACCCCAATTGATAATACCTAAAAATAAGCACTTAGATATCTAGAAGAATATTCATATAACAAGCACAAAATCTGGAAAATAGCAAGTGCCAAAGTTGAAGGTGCTTTGACCAGTAAACTATTAAAAATTAAAAACAACTTATTTTTATTTTCTGAACTCAAATACATCTTAACTTTTAATATTTCCGACAATGTTTTCAATAATATTGAGGACAATTCCGAGCAATTTCATAAACATTATCAGAATTTAGCATTTACCAAAAAAGAACAAAAGCAGTGGTTAGAACAGTTGAACACTTAATTTTGTCAATATTGCTTAATTCCATATGACTTCTAATATTGTAATAAGTGTGATCTCATTTACAATCTACCATCACACATGATCTACACAATTCCAAAAAAAGAAGAACCAATCAGCAGCTATGCATTAGAATCAGAATCACAGTTCAATTTCAATTTAGATTCTGACAATGATAATAATAACAATAATTCCAGCTCTGTTCAAATTGGCAACAATGGCAACAATTATTTAAACTCTGTTTCAAACTCCAAACAATACATTACACTTTCTGATCTCTCCAAAGAACAGAAACTTAAATAGTTCAGTAATAATGATAAAAATATTATGCCAGAATGTGTGTATAATACTGATGCAGAGTTTGATTTTAAATATCCAAGAAAAGCTGTCATTAGATTGAAACCACACTCATGCACCAGTATAGATTTGAAAATAGCACTGAAAATTTTAGCAACAACAATAATTTAGCTAGCATCCAGATTTAGTTTACCAAAAAAAAAGATTAACATTAGAGAAAGAATAATTGATACAAAATATATAGAAAATATCATTGCAATATTACAAAATGATTCAGAAAAAGGATACACAATAGAACTAAACAAAAAAATAACATAGGCAATATTTTTATTTCTAGTAAAAATAGCTCAGCTAGTGTTAGTAAAAACAAGGGAAAAATTAGGAATTATAGCCAAAGAAATAAAAAAATTTGGATTTATTAATAAAATAGACATACCAATTAATATAATAGAAGAGGAACCAATTAACAAGGAAAAAATTATTTTTATCAGTTAATCAATTACTATTCTACTATATGACTAGTATATATTAGTTATAGAAAGAAAAGTAAGAAATCAGCCTCAAATTTTTGAAGTGGAAACCAGCATTTACAAATTAAGAGAAATTGCTATCACCAACTTGTATATACTAGCCAAAAACCACAAACACATCAAAATTTTCATACACAACACAATGAGGAATCTCATTAAAATACCAATTAAAACTATCATGGAATACTTGAACACTAAAGTTAAAAACCTACCACCAACTATTATTTTAAATTCTTCACAGTTATGTAGATATGTGGATGTAACATCACAAGTAATCTATAAAAAAATGGTGTTATTTACTACAGCCAGAACAACTAAACCAAATAAACTTAGGTAATTTAGATCTACTGCAGTAAATGCAACTCAAGATGCTGCTTAACAATTTTACTAACATTTTTGCAAATGAAAACAAATTTGGCAAAACTGATATCATTCATCACCAAATCAAAACCAAAGATGCAATGCCAATAAAACAATAAGCATACAGAATACCACCAGCCAGCCATAAAATCATCTATTAAGAAATCCACCAAATATTGGACAATGAGCTAATTCAATCATCAATAAGCCCATGATTATTACTAGTAGTACTTGTCCAGAAGAAAAATAGAAAAATCTGCTTTTGTGTAAACTATAGAAAGCTCAACAGTATAACTTGTGAAAACAGTTATCCAACTCTATAAATTCAAGAATTATTTGACACTTTTGAAAAAAATAAATGGTTTTTGACATTAGACTTAGACAGTAAATATTGGTAAGTAGCCATGAGCCCAGAAGACCAAGAAAAAACAGTATTTATTACCAGAAAGAGAAACTTTGAATTTAATGTAATGCCATTTGGATTGATAAATACTTCAGCCATTTTTTAACAATTTATAAAAATTGTGTACACTAAATTACTATGAAAATTCGTGATAATATATCTAGATGACACCAATGTGTTTTCAAAAACATTTGATGATTATTTCTATCATCTTCAACAAGTATTTGAAAGATTAAGAAGAGCAAGATTGAAATTAAATGCTGAAAAATGCTTTTTTGAAAAAATAAAACTCAAGTTTTTGGGACATATAGTCAGCAAAGATGGCATCAAGACAGATCCAAATAAGATCAAAATTGTTAAAAACTTAATAATAAAAAAACAGATAGCTTCAACTAAAAGCAACAAATATCTAAATAAAATTTTATTCAAAAAGAATTAATAAAAATAATAAATTGAATGAACATTACAATTGCAAGATTGACAATAGAATTTACATACCCTCTCTAGTAAATAAAACTATCATTCCATCTTTAAACTTTTTGGAAGAATAATTTTTGATCAAGATTATTCATGTGATTACTAATTAAGTTGAAAAAAAGCTTTATTATATACTTAAGAAAATCACGAAAAGGCCATTAACATTCCATGTTTTTAGATTAGAGAAACACATCAGACAATTGCAAAAATAGCCTCAGAAAAGACTTCAAACAACAGATAAATTTTAGATTAGTCTCTAGAAAGAAGTACACAACATACAAAGACAACTAGAATTAAAGAGAAGACTTATATTACAATATTAAGAAAAAACCTTCAGTATATTATCATTAATATCTAACACATAAAATTAAGGAACTTATGAAAGACTAATTGCAATTAAAACGAGATATCAACAATTAAAATATACCAAAAAAACTTTTCTGTAATATTGGTATTTCATTCAGAACTTTTCCAAATTGGCTCAATCATTCCACTAGCTTTAGATAAAAAACATAAAATATGAATAGACAGAAGCTCAACAAAATGCTTTCAATATCTTAAAAAAAAACTCATTCAAGCTCTAGTATTACTATATTTAGATTATAGTAAGTCATTTATTATTATCACCAATGCATCTAATCACACATTGGAAGCAGTATTATTGCAAAAAGAAGTAGATGAATGAGAACATTCAGTGGTATATGTTAGTCAAAATTTAAGTCCAGCTGAAAAAAACTATGACATTTCAGTACTAGAACATTTGGTCATTTATTGGACTGTAATAAAATAAAAGGAATATTTAAGCCAAAAATTTGATGTCTATATAGACCACAAAGAGTTGACATCTATTTAAAAGCAAAAATTTGTAGATCATCACTATGCGAAATAGAAAATAGAGCTTTTACCATTTAATTATACAGTACATTATAAAAAAGGAAAAAAAAATAGAAATGTTAATAGTTTGTCATAGATAAAACAAATCTAAGAATATTTTAAATCCAAAAATATACCAAAAAATGAATACACAAAAATACTAACAACTCTAATACTATATCAATACCCAATAATTCAAAATAAAATTATCTTAAAAAGAATAAAACAACATAAAACAACAATCAAAATATTTTATTACTCACCAAAATATACTATATTGGAAAAACAGAAAAAATCCAGAGCAACCACTCAAAGTAATCACAAAACCAGAGAAAAAAACAATACTATTCAACATACACTTAGATCTAATAGCAGGACATTTCTATAAAGAAACAATCATAGGAAAAACTAAAAAAAGATACTATTAACTATCAATGTATTCAGATATCATTCAATATATCCAAAATTATGATGTTTGTTAGAGAAGAAGAAGAACAAGACCAAGTAAATCATTAAGACCAATTAAAGTAGAACAACCATTTGACTGGATTAGAATTGATTTAGTTGGACCATTAATAATTATTAGCAGAAGCAACAGATACATTGTAGTAGTCATGAATTATTTTACAAAATGGCCAGAAGTGAAAGCAATTTACAAAGCAGATGCAGAATCCATAGCTGAATTCATTTATTAAGATCTAATTTGCTAACATGAATGTCCAAAAAAATTGTTATCAGATCAAAAAACTCACTTTGTAAACAGAACACTAGTAGAATTAAATCAAAAATTTGGAATCAAAAAACTATTATCATCACCATACCATCCACAAACAAATGGTTTAATGAAAAAGTTAAACAGAACATTGTGTAAAACAATTGCCAAAATCAGTCAAAAAAACCAGGATAAATAGGATTTGTTTATACCATCAGTACTATTTGCTTACTGAATAATAAAGCAAGATACTACACAAGCAATATTATTTGAGTTAGTATAAATAGAACAGCAATATTATCAATTAAGATAAAAGTTAATACATATCCAATTGAACCAATAACAAAAGACAATTTCCAAGAAACATTGTTAAGAAGAACATATGACTTAATAAAAATGCTAGAAAATAAATGATGAAAAGCTACTAATAACATTTAAAAGTCACAAAAAAAACAAAAAGAATGGCATGATAACCAGTTATTAGATAAACCAGTCAAATTCAAAATTGGAGGCAAAATACTCTTACATCATATCAAAGTGGAAAAACAATGGAATAGAAAGTTTGACCCCAAATAAAATGGACCATTTCACATTAAAAAAATTTTGGAAAATAAAGCATACAAGCTAAGATAAAACAACAAAATCTTAGCCAAAACAGCATATAGTAATTGACTAAAACCATATCACTACACATCATTATCTACTAATAGTATTCTACAATTGAGAGTACAAAAAATATTAGTGAAACCAGATAAGATTTCATGAGATTTGGAATCAATCATACATATTGAACCAAAACACATTGATCTAATTTACTAAAACAATATATAAGAAACCAAAGCACATGACAATAACAACAGAAAATGGAAATTCCAGACCACATTTACCAACTAGTACAACAATTATTTCAAGCCATAAATTAACAACAAACAAACATGAAAATAACAATCAATCATTAAACCATCTGCTATAAAAACACTAAAAGAGAAAAGAAAAAGACTATATCATATCAACAAATACATAAAAAAAGTAGCAATAATATTGACAAAATTGTTGAAAAAGTAAAAAGTGCTCTCAAAAAACCAACTGTCATTATTTAACCAAGAGAAGTAACAACAAAAAATTAGGATCAATAGATAGAACAATTTCCAGTCTTATATTGCTATTGGCATCTGAAACAAAAATTAATGATTCAGAATTTATATATGAATAAAACCAAAAGAGTCTTTAATCAAAAGATTATACAAGACATAAAAACTTTATTGGAAAGAAATCTAATTTGGGTATATATATCAAAACTATCTACCAAATATACACTATATTTCAAAACTATTTAAAGATACTATTATAATCAGAAATCAGTAGCTTATCTATTAATCAATAAAGAAAAATAACCAACAGCCAATTTGAAAAACTCCATAGAAAAATAGATAAGATAATATTAGAAAAAAAATTATGGAATTATTACAAAAAAAATATTAAGAGATTTTAATGAAGCTTAATATTAAAAAAAAGAAAATAATGTTATACTTAAAAAAGAGAAAAAATAATACATAATCAAAAAAGTAAAAACACATGACTATAAACTAGCCAATTAGAATAGAAGAAAAAAAAGAGTTTTTCAGAAAATTCTGAATGTTTCAGAAAATTCAAGATTATTCAGGAAATTCAAGATATTTCAGAAAAGTTGAGAATTTTTTAGGAAATTTTGGATGTTTCAGAAAATCAAGGATTTTGCAGAAAATCTAGCAACAAAAAAAGATTTTTTGTGTAAAAAGAATTATGTATATATAGCAGTAGTATTAGAAGCAAAAAAAACATCTATTCTAGGATAAAAATCTTTATTCTTTCTTATTCATTGAATCACTTTAAGAATAATTACTATCAATAGAAGTGAAATCCTCAAATATTAAATAAAATACACTTATTATTATCTAATCTATGTTATTATTATTTGTTTGAGAATTGAATCACTTTTCTATTTATCAACACTTTATATTGATAAAATTCACTACTTAACTACACTAGAACAATAGCTCTTGATCATAGCTATTAATGGAATACTAACTTTTATTGCCTTGGCTTATTTTTTTATTTCCTTTTATTTTTCATCTTTTTTTTTGTTTTTTGTTGTTTACTAATTAATTAAGGATTAAGTGCTGAATAAATTGACATCAAAGATTGCCTAATAAAAAACCTCTGCAAGTGAGTAAAACATGTAAGAAATACAGATTGCTTACCAGAAAAGTATTGGCCATCAAGTTGAGAAAGAAATTGATGGAATTGTGATTCTAGAAGACTACTAAAAACAACTATTGAATCTCTGTTTATTATATAAGGAACTCAACCAAAATCTTCAGATATTACCAATTGTATCTATTATTAAGCACCAAGTTATGGGTTTGTTATTTGCTTTGAGACCCCAAATAATTATCTGTAATACCAGTTATATAATTTAGAAATTATTGAGACTCAAGTGTTTTTCTAAAAAGCTGAAATATTGTTACTTGTAGAATTTTAGCTATTAATTAGCATGAAATTACCCTTATAATTCCTATTATTAATTAGTATATATTATTATTATTTTGAATATCACTTATTATTTAATCAAATTATCAAATATTATTACTCAATCAATAATTTGATTTGTACCATAGAAATTAAGATGATCAAATTACACAATACCCTGAACCATTTAACATAGTCAAAATTCGTCGAAATTAATGAAAATTGGCCGAAATAATCAATAGTTCAGTAAAATAACTTGTAGTTTGCCAAAATGTATTTTTAGTTTACCCAAATTGTAGCAAAGAGAAAAGTGCAAGTTCAAAAACTAGTACTATAACAAGTTGTATAAAAAAAAGCTTCTTTCTTCAAGAAAATATATCTTCTCATAGTATTTTATCATAGTACTTTACTTTAGATATCTTAATTAAAACAAATTATCTTTTAAATATTTCAAATAAAAATTAAATATTCGAAACCCAAATCTTTAATTATTACACTGGAAATTTTCTCAACACAATTAACATTTCGAAATTAATTAGCTACCAATTTCAGTAATTTGTTAGTAACTCCAAACCTGAATAGAAAACGTTTCTCTTAACAAAATTCTATTTCTTTTATACTTTTTTTATTTTTCTTTTATTTTCTTATTACAATTATTAAGGTAGCCTACAGACAAGATTTCTGTAGAAAAGTTGACTTTCACAGCAAAATAACTACACATTTTTAGTGAGCTTCCAGATGAGCAATTTCTGGGAAAAAGTTGATGTTTACTACAATATAACTACACAAAGTAACTGGCATGGAATTGGTTATTTCATTTATAAGCCCAGTAGTTCAAATTATAGAAGATAATTTGAAGATAAATTCAGTTATTGGAGGTTTGATTGCATTCAGAAAACATAAAACTAGCAACAGACAGACATTAACAACAATTAAGAAAAGAGACCAAAAACCTTTAGTAACAATGTTATCAAGTAATAAACAAGCATTAATCAGGTTCAAAAGACATCTTAATATCATATTTCTACTATGTTTCTATAGTTTATTCAAAATACCCAAAAGGCCAGCAGCCTTACCATCAAGTATATTACTAATAACTAAAGCCAAATTATTCATGCTTATTTTATCTATAACTTTAGAAAAAATGTTCTTATTTATGTAGCTCAAATATTCATATTGGTAAGATTATAATACAGATAACACTAAAAGTATTGTGTGCTTTTTCATCCAACTTATCATAATTTTATCAACTCTAAGTTTTACATCAATCAGCTTTAAAATTAATATATCTTCAACAACCAAATAATCCAGTACCACTTTACTAAAAAAATGTTTTAAAACACTTTTAATCATACTTTTTTTATTTAATTTAAAGTTTTCTATATGTTTCTTAATTGCTTTGTTTATAGATGTATTTTTGGCCAACTCTAATTCATAATACTTGGATTTGTATTAATTTTTTTTGTACTTTAATAGTTATTAAATAATTTCTAAGGAATTGGCATCTATACTAAGCAAATTAACAACTTTAACAGCTTTTATTTCATCAAAATCTGACAAAATTTTAACTAGGTGAGCAAATTCTGAGCAATTATTTAGATTACAAGCTTTGACTATCTTAACAATTAACAATTCAAGTCTATAAAACTGAAAAAAATGTTTGTGTTTAGAATAATTAAAAATATTGAACCATTGTTTAGAAAAAACCAACTCTATTGAATTTGCCACTATTCTATTTAGAATATTCCATATAGAATTTAGGTTTTTATAACTCTTAGTATTCAAAAACCTAATTAACCACAAAAATATTTTAGCAAAAGAACAATCTATAAAATATATCTACTTGATATTATCTGTATTTTTGATTTTGAATTTTCAACAATCTTTGTTAGCTTGCTTGTATATGTTGTTTAAATAAATATTTAAAAGACCACCTAAACTGATTGAAATTAAAACAGCCTTGTAATCAGTGTCAAAAAATTCAAATACTAATTTGATCACATGGTTGACAACTACAGATATTAGACTTTTATTCACAAAAATGTAATTAATAACTTTTTCAACACTTTTTAAATTGTTTCAAGTAGAAGTCCTAACTAATAAATATCTTTTAAGTAAGTTAACCAAACTCAAACTTGCATAAAACTTGAAATTTGCACTTTTCTTAGATTTATCTTTATTGAAAACTTCACTTAAGACCACAAAAATACTGGAGTTAACCATTTTAGCAATAAAAAAATTAATATTTGATGTCTGACTAAATTTAACTTCAACAGAAATACCAGCATACAAATCCAAAATTGTAATTGAAAACTTGTCTTTAAAAAAAAGCTGTATTAAAATAATATAACTAGAAATCTCCTTCATTTTTAAAACATGTCAAGCTAAGAAATTTTTTATAATAATAATCATACTAACACCAAAAAAACTCTTTTTAAACCAAACATAAAAAATTACATCTTATCAAACTTATTTGCAATTTACAGTTTGACATTAGATTTTAGCTTTATTTTTGTTACAAAAAAAACCATATTTTCTAATTTCATATGTTAATAAACAACATTTTTTTGCTTGGCAGAGATGTTGATATTCCAAATATTACATATAGCAAATTTTTAAACCAGATTACTTATTAAGAGAAAGGAGATACCAAAGAATCTAAGCTAATACACAACTGATCTAATTTTGTCAAAACTATATTAATGAAAACTTTAAGAGACATTATTTTAGATTTCAATCCACTTACTTTAGTGATTAAAATTTTTAATCTATTCACACCTATCTGAAACCATATAATTTGAAACCAAAGAAAAAAAACAGATAGCATAAGTGGATTATCCAAAACCATATTTAGATCCAAATTCGACTTTGAAAAAACAGATACTATGAAAAAAAGAGATTGAAAAGCAGACACCAAAAGCACCAAATTCATAATACTTAATTTCTGCATAATATCAGATACTTGATTAACCAACAGCTCTAAAAAACATTCCAAAGAAACCAAATAAGCACTAATAGATAAATTATTTTGTACAATGGGTAAATTTTTCTTATTATATGATGTACTAAAAGAAGAAAAACCAGAACTAAAACCAAAATAAGTATTATTAAGAGATATAGCAAGTAAAGTTACTTGGGCCCAAAATTTGTCACCAAAAACAGCAGAATGAGAAATATAAACACTTTTTTTTACATATAATTTGGTCAACTAAAGACAACTTATATTTAAAACCATTTTTTTAAATAACTTTAAAAACTTAGGAGTAGATATATCTGTTATATTACACTTTAAAGCAGAATGTTTGAATCTCTCATACTTTTTACACTAAACCAAATTCATCTTAACCTATGAAAGTTTTATGCCACTAAAAATTGGCTCCATGTAAAAGACAAACTCCAGTTTTTTATCTAATTTAAAAACAATCACAGCACAGCAAACCTGGTTGTCAGTTTTAAGTGAATAATTAATAATACAGATTTTTCTACTGACTTCTTCTAATAGAGTACACAAATCATGAGCTATTATTTCTATAGGCAAGATAAACAAAAGCATCCTAAACTAATCTTTAGATGCCCAAATCTCATGATTTTCTATAGTCTTGGCTATATACACAGAATTTTTTTCGATTAAGAATAATCATTTTGCCATCAACTAATTAGTTTGTTTTGAATTGACAAACTTTACCACAGTTTTCTGCTATATTTCAATGAGTTGAATTTTGATTAACACAATTTGATTATACTTAGCAATTACAACAATAATTATTTCTTTTGGCATGTTTATGAGAATTTCCTTAATTATCACAGCCCAAATCTGAATTTACTTCTTGTTTTATAAAATTATTGTTTAATATAATGTCTTTTTTTTGGCCAATAAAGTGGCCTTTACCATGCTTTTTTCTAATATAAACATAGATTTGATAATTTTTTCAAATTTTAAGAAAGTAGTGGCCTTTTCCAAAACCACTAATTGTTGAAAAAAAAATTTTAATAAACTGAGTTTTTGCCATAGCTGATTTGTTTTCTATTGCTAAAAGATTAATATCCAAGACAAATAATTTTCTAACAAGTACTTTTACTTAAGTTTTTACTATTTTAGAATCCACTCATCTTCTGTTTAAAAAAACATTAAAAGGAGATGGAAAGAACCTAATTTTTTTATCTATGTTAAAATTAAGAGAACTGAAAAAGGAACCACAATTTAAACCAATAACTATTCTTTTTGTTTTAAAAATAATTGCAGCCAAATTCAAAAAAGATTTACTATTAACACTAGTTATGCTATTATTTTTATTATCACTAAACATACTGTTTATATTTAAATATATACTATTATCAGATCCAGACTTAATTAAAGAAATATTTTTTTTATTATCAGAGTGTTTAATATTTTCAAAAACAACTATTTTTTTTTGAAAGAAGAAACCACCAGCAAGACCATAAAAAGTATCTTTAAGTACCTTTTTTTTTAAATATGCTATTACTTAAAATAGTTTCCAAGTTCACAATGAAAAAGTTGTTAGTTAAAAAAATATTGAAAAAAAACAACAAAAAAAAATAAAAACTTTTTTTTTAAAAAAGTGCTCTTTGGAGAATTTTGGACATAGAAAAAAATGAAGTTTTTTTTTATGTTTTATTTAGATTTATTTTTATTTTAATATTTAATATTATATTAAATAAGTAAATATTTTAATTATTTACAAAATTATAATAAATCATATTATAAGCTTTTATTAGTGCTAAAAAAATATTTTTTATTACTTTATTTAAAATTAAGTATTTTAATATTTGGAATAAAATACATTATTATTATTTAAAATTTTAAAAAAAATTAACTTATTAATAAATTTGTAAAAAATATAAAGTAATAACATAAGATTAATAATAAAATTATTAAACTTAAATATATAAATATGTTTAAAATTAAAAGTTGTTAAATAAAGATATAAACAAATAGTTTTTTAACTTAATATAAGTTTTAATAACTAGTTATATATAAAAAATATGTAAGTAAAATTTTTTTTTAAATATTTTAAGTTTTAATTCAATTATATTTAATTAATACATAAAAAATAATTTCTAAATTAAAATACATAAACTTTTATTTAATAAGTTTAAAATTAATATAAAATTACAAAATAATAATAAATATATATTTTAATACTGGTTTAATTTTTTCCAATTTTGATAGTATTAATTCTAATTTTTAAAACTTAGAATTATTTTTATTTTAAAATAATAAAACCAATTTTATACAACATTAAAAATATAAAAATAATTAATATTGTAACAAAGATGGGTTTGTCACCTAAATAGTAAATTTATATTGATAAGCCATATCTTTCCAAACCATAACAAACATGCAAAACACCATGGTGGATGTTGAAAATATTAAACAAGCATTGAAAAAAGCTAAAAGCAAGTATGACAGATGTGTAAAGAAGCTAGATAGGTTAAGTGAATTAAAGAAGAATTTGAGAGAGAAGAAGGATATAGATAAAAAACAAAGAAAAAAGTGGATAAAAGAAAAGGAAGAGTTCAAAGAAGAAGCAAATAATTTAAAAGTAAAAAAAAATGAGTGGAAAGAGAAGTTGCTAAAATGGACAGAAAAACTATGTACAGCAATAGATGATACAAGTAACAACTTTATAATATGATTTTCTTTTATTATGAATTTGTTGTTTAAGTGTTGGGGTGGTAGAATAGTATATACTAGGTTAGAATAGAGTTTATGACAATTAACAATGTTTTTTTTTTTGCTGTCTGTGTTTTATTCTCCTTTTTTTTGTGTAATGTACTTTCTGAACGTGTTTACATATCTACCTCTACTGCTTTTTTTTTTAATTCAATAAGTGTTTTTTGGTTTATGTTATGCATTTTTGTTATTGACTGATAGCTGACTAACAAGTGGTTATTTTTTTTTTATCTCTTATTTTCTGTTGTCAAACCTATTTTTTTAGACAAAGATAAGCATTTGATATGAATGTTTATTTTTAATGCATCACTTCTGCCTTGTTTATTATCTGTTTAT
Source organism: Geosiphon pyriformis (assembly GCA_016748015.1). Taxonomy (NCBI): domain Eukaryota; kingdom Fungi; phylum Glomeromycota; class Glomeromycetes; order Archaeosporales; family Geosiphonaceae; genus Geosiphon; species Geosiphon pyriformis. Next base: position 141,395 of record JAAOMT010000227.1, on the reverse strand, counting down.
GGAAATTTTTTTGATGTTGACTAACTTGTGGATTTATTACTGTTCTCTATTTGCATATATCCTGTTTTATTTTATCAACTGGATCCATGCTTCAAATATGTTGTTTTCTCCTTTTTACTTCTATAGGATAGAATAGACACAATAATAGAGTTTTCTGATATTATGATCGATAATTTTTTTTAGATATTCTTATGTCAATGCTCTAATTTTATTTTAAATTTTGCATTTCATCTACACTGCTTTTTTCACTGTTATTTTTTAACTTGTGCCTCACTATCATTAATTCATTCACAAGAATCTAAAAACACAGTTGCAGACCTGCAATTAGTGATATTACAACTTGAGACAGGCAAATCCAAAAATTTCTCATCTGTATACAGATATATGATACAAAATAACTGGGTAAAAATATGGAGGATGAAGAATAAGATACAGACACTATCACAGATTGGTGCCCAAATATTTGAAAAATTATTTTCTATTAATAGATCAGATAAAGTAAAAAAACACCAGCCATTTTGCAAAAATGTTGTAAATGAAACAATACAATTTTTGGGGTTGAAAAACTTACTTGTACTTGGAGATAACAGTAATAAAAAAGAAAAAGAAGCTTATGCTAATATTATAATTGATTTAAATCAATACTATAGTCAATTAATGAATAATCCACCTGATTTATCAAAAGAGTTAGGTTGAAAAGTCAAAAATGATATAACTGATCAGACAAAAGCAAGAACAGAAAAAAAACAAATAGTAAAGTATGTCAGTATATACCTTACAACAAATGTTTCTTTAATATCAGTCTTCTATAGATGTTTAACTGACAGAAACCATTGACAATTTATGAAAGTCACCATAAATAAAACCCAAAACAAATTGGCAATAGAAGAAAGTAAACTGTATATATGGAATGTTTAAATGGCTTCACTTATCACTGGCTTAATCAATCATTATTATAATGAATACTTGTTAAAAGCATCTAGCAAAAAAAAAATTCTCCAAATAATAATAAGGCTTATATGTCTCTTAAGTTATTATTAACTCCTAAAAATCTTATGGTTTCTTTTATCAAAAAAAATTTTATTATTAAATTAGACTCTGGAAATAATATTCATGTACAAGTTATATTTTACCTCGGAATTGGAAAAGAGAGTCTAGTATTTTTGGTACAATTACAGGATTATGGAATAAAGAAGGCTGTTCTAAAGATATTAATTCCCATATTTGTATATTAAACTTATTATATTGATCAACTAATTTTTTTTAATTGAAGATTGAGGTCTGCAAAAACTCTGAATTTTCTTAAATTTATCAAGAAATATCAGCATTACATGTACTAAGCAATCTTTTTTGTGTTCCCAAAATTCTTTTTGAAGGCCATACAATAGAAGGATTCCAAGCAATAATAACAGACTTTGTAGAACAATCTTTGGAATCTTGGATTTCTAATAACAGTAATATAAATAATTACACCCTTTTTCAAATCATTCTGGATTTATGGTTATGTCTAAAACAGATTCACTCCAATTATTATACACATGGAAATATCACAATTCGGAATATTATATGAAGAAATAAATGTTTTTATTTTATTGATTTTGGTCTTGCAACCATGCTGCAACTTCTATTCAATTTATGTCAAACAATTATTCAGAACTACATCAAATTGTGTCAAATCATTGCAATTATCAAGTTTGAAAAAAAAATGTCATTGTTAGAGTTAATAGATAAATTGAAGAGAGTGCTGAAACAATTTATTGTATCTGTTGAGGATGCGAATAGATGGAAAATAACTGATAAAAAAAAATGGTTAGAAAAGTTTGGTGCTGAAGTTTAACAATTTCATAAATAAGATTACTACTTGTCTGAAAAAACATTGGAAATATAATAAAAAACATTATATTTCAAAAACATTATATATAATAGGGCTATAGCTAATTTATTTTAATCATTTAATAATAAACAGATTTAAGTGTTAATTTTTTGCTTATTAACTATTTTTTTGCATAATGTAGTAAAAATAAAATTAAAAATATTTAAGATTAACAATAATTATAAAGTTATTATAAATAAAATAATTATAAAACATTAATTAAAATACATAAATGCAATATTTTTTTATAAAATAACAAACAGTATATTTTTTTTTATGTTTTAATAAAACATAGTTTAATACAATATAATATTAAAATATTTTAAATTAAACATAATTTATACTTTATTTACATATAATTAACCAGTTAAGTTGATTAAAATTAAACTATATTGGATTTATAAAAATAAATTTACTTAATATAATTACAATTAAATTATTATAATTAAAAACTAAATTAACTAAGAAAACAAATATATATTATGTTATTATAAAAAAAATATAAAAATATCAATATTATATAATTTTAAATAATACATAATATATTAGTCAATTAAAATATAGAAATATAATCTAATTTATATATTAAACTATAATTTTTTTTTATTTCTTAATTATAAAACTTTTTAAGACTTAAGATTATAAAAAATTTGGTTGTTTTCTTATTTTTTTTAAGAATATCTTATAATTTTATAGACTAGTATTTGTCTAAAATTAATAGAAAAATTATCAATTAAATTAGTAGATTATTTTTGTTTAACTAATTATTCTTATTATCTTAAATATTAGTTTTTTTTGTATAATACAATTAATAAAAGTATTAAAAAATATGTATTGTAAATAAAATAACAAAAATAAATATAATTGCTTATAGTTAAAAAACAATAGACATTATATTTAGATATTTTAATTTTATTACAATATTTTAATATATAAAGTAGTTTTAAGTAATAACTATTTTTTTTTGGTGTTATAAGTAATAACTATTTTTTTTTGTTGTCATAAGTAAAAAAAACACATTATTTTTTGTAAAATGAATAGCTATCTCTTTATATTATTTAAATAAGTAACAGAAAGTGTTTTTATATTTTTTAATATTAAAAAAATATTACATATTTTAGTATAATTTTCTAATTATTGCTAAAACATAAATTTATTAGTATTTTTTTTATTATACTCTAAAAATAAAATATTAGCAAAAGAGTTATTTATTAGTGTATTATGTTATAATTGTTTTCTTAATATTACCAAAAATTTTTATGATTTTTAATACAAAAATTACAATAATATACTAAAGAAATTACTATTAAAATTATGTGAAAAAGATTTATATTATCAAATTTAATTAACAAAATTAACCAGTATTACTTAAATAAAAAAGACAATCCAAAAATTATTAAAAAAATGTGATTAAAGCATGATAACATAAAAAAAATATGATAATATAAAATAACACAGAATAATACATAATAATTCAAGATAATACAAGATAACACAATAATGTAAAAAAACACAAAATAACTAGTCATAATATAAGATAACTAGTTATAGTGTAAAAGAATAAAACAATAACAGAAATAGCAAGCAATAGCTAGTAATAACAAACAATTAAAAATAATTTTGTAAAACTAAAAAATATATATAAAAACAAGTAATTTTAACATATACAAAGTCAGACTGCATAATTATTCTAAAACAAGTCTTAAGTCATAAACTCAAATATGCCAGTTCAAAAATAAACTGAAACACTTAAGTATTCAACAAAAATAGCATTAACAGTCTATTATAATACAGAGTTCTAACTATTCACTATCTTATTATGCACTAAGGCAGATTGAATAACTATTTTGGAACACAATCTCAAGTCATAAATCCAAATATGTTAGTCAGTATATATTCAATTTTTTTTTATTCAAAAACCACTCTTACTAACTGCTTAATTATTGATTAAAAGTGAGTAATATTTTGTTAATTATTCTTAAGTTATTTAAAAAGTTCTTGATAGAGTATGTAATCAATGTTATAGTGTTTTTTGTGATAATTCTGGGCAATATTTTTCTTTAATGATACTTTGAGATCTATCTATTAAGACAAAAATAATAATTTAGCAGCTTTTTAATGTTATATATAAATTAAACTATAGAGGTAAAACATTTAGCTTGTTTACAAATTTGTCCAAATAGGCTGTAATTTTATTTGAATACTTAAACATCTGTGAACTAGATGTGTAATTGATCTCATACAGTTCCTATTTGCCAAAATGTTGCTTGATTATTTTATCATCTACATTCACAATAAATGAGTAAAAATAGAACTTGCATTAACATATATATTATAAACTAAGCATTACATATATATATGATACTTATTGCTCAAACTCCAAATTCTTTCCCAGCCTAAACAATTTTTCCACGAGTCTTCCTTTTATATGCTTTCTTTATTTATTGACCACAAATATTTTTAGCTGTTTTTTAAAGCCAAAAGAATGTTTATAATTTTGGACTTGAGACTCAAAGCAAAAAAAAAGACTATAATCTAATATCATGTTTGATAGATATAATCAAAATTTAAAATATCAAAAAAACTAATTAAAATAAATATCAAAAAATCTCATGATCAATAATTACATAAACTTTAAAGCTCTTAACTTTATTAACAAATAAGTAAGATTATTCCCAAAATTAATTGAGCTTCTCAATGTTCATCTTTGGCCACTTTTTGATAATATTCAAACTCTTCTTTCCAATTGCTTTACTAATTATACTATAATACTACAATAAAAAAATCAATTTATTTGTAATTGAAAAAATATCATGCTAGTTTTATTTTCTAATGACTGATACTAAAAAGAAATTGTCTTTAGGTTTTAAAGATGTTAGCTGTTGTAGATAGACTAGGAAAAACAAAAAAAACAAAAATAAAATATATTTGTACATGATAACTCAATAATGGAATAACATTTTCATCATAACAATAAAGCCATAAATACATATATAAATTAAGAAAATTGCATTTTTTTTGCTAAATCAACTATTCACAACACATGATATTAATTTATAATTAAAAAACACCTTGTTGTGGACAAGTCCAAATATTATGGTTTTGTTTCTTACAAATTTTATATTTACATACTTGAATTTAAGAAAAAATATTTTCAATAATTTCAAATTAGAATAAATTTTGTTGAATAGATAATTTTTGATGAGCAATATTTTGTTGAAAGCAATTTAAAGTACCTAAAAGATGTTCTTAAGTTTATTGATTAAAAAAATTCTTAATTGCAAGAGATATAATTAAAATCTGAATTAATTAAGTGCACATTGCTTCTTGTTAATGTGGAGCCAAAAGTTGATATATTCAATTTATTTCTTCAAGTAATGGATCCAAACTTAGAATAATTGTTGAAATATTAACTTCAGGATTAATTATTATAAAAATATGATTTGTATTTACTAGATGCCAAATAAAATAAAACTAGTATAAATGAACAATTAGCAAGCTCTATTTTTCAAAAATGTGTTTTTTTATTATAAATAGTTTTTGAAATTACATGTTGTTCAAGATTTTCTTGTTATAATACTGTTAAAATTGCTTTTGGTGCAATGTTTTTACTTAATATTTGTGAAACTAATACTTTCTATTTGGATTTAAGTTATTAAACAGCAGGATGTCTAACAATATTATTAGATAACTCATGATTATGTTCTATATTGTGAATTGTTAAATACCAGCATTCATTAACTTTAAGTAATTATTTATATATATAATAAAAGGGCAGTTTGTTAATTGAGTTGCTGTTTTTTGTTATTGATCTTTTAATACAAGTTTTTTAGAAACAATATATTCATTTTTCCGATCATATTTGAAAATAATATGAGTATTATTAGCAGAAGAGCATTGTTTTGTAACTATATATCCTTGGAAATATGTAAAGGTGTTAAAACTTTGTATTATTTTACAAAAGCTATATGATGTTTTTTAAGATGATAACATCATATGAATATAATCTGTAATTTTATAAAAACTTATTAAGTTTATTCTAGAACTCTTTGATTATAAACTTGTTAATATGTTCTTATATATAGTTAAATACAAAACTATAATGTAAATAATATTATATGTTGTAAATAGGTCGATTTAGCAATTCCATAAATTAAAACTTTTTATTTTCTTACATTTATTTTTTTGTCAATAAAAAACTCAGAAACAATTAGTAATTCTAACCAGTATTATGGAATTGTTTTTTTGGTATATTAAATGTTAATATCCTATTTTAAGTACAAACAGTCTCTCATGAATTCCTCAATTCTACTTGTGTAACAATGTTACTGTTATACTGAAGACTTTTTTTTGATGTTATAATAGAAGTTATTTTTCAATTTTTGATTATTGTGTGTGTTTATGTACTCCTTTTTAGAGGCTGAACTGAAATCTACTTGCTGTTTGGAATTTTCTTTGAGGTTATTTTTGCAATTGTTTGAAATGTTTTTTTAATTTAAAAACATAAAATAATAATAGCTTTTAGTATTTTTCTTAATTCTTACAATAAAGTTTTTATCAATTAGTAACAACATGAATAATCTTGATCAGGAATTATTTTTCCAAAGAATTCAGTTGATGAATAATAATTTTATTTAATAAATAATATTTAACTTTTACAATAATTTTTTTAATAATACACCAAAAAAAAATAGTAAATAATTACAAGAAACACTAAAACCCAAAAACAAATAAAAAACCCTATATTTAAAAATAATCTTCTTTATTTTTTTTTATTAGTTAGTTATTTTTATCATGATTATTCTCTAAAATATTTAACAAATATTCCAAAAACTAATGTTAGCTTTAAAAACACTTCCTGACTTATCCATAACGATTAATGGAAGTCAAATTCAATACATTCAGAAAAAAACCACAGCTTTAGTAGTAAATAATTATCAAAATTATTACTCCTATAGAAGAAACACAAGAAGTTATATTGGAAATCAATTACCAGAACTTTTAAAGCAAGCTTTAAAAGAAAACCTCTTATTTGCTTCTATTGGCATTTTACCAAATACCACAATTCAACAAAAACTTTTACTATTTCTCAATAAACAAAACAATAAACATACTCTTATTTATAGATATTTTCAAATTAAAAAAACACTTTATGAATAAAAACTGGAACTTGAAACAATAAACTTTACTTCTGAAGCTATACAAAAACAAATCTACAATGAATTTAAGACAGCAGCTGGATTAACAAACACTTGCTACAAACTTAAAGCAGCTTTTAGACTTTATGATCTATTTAATACTTGTAAAAATATTTTACAAAATCCAATACTTCATTCAATGAAAATTCAATATATTAACAAGCTCACAGATCTGAAATTTCAACAATTTTCAGACCAGATTACTTTAATTATTTTGGACTACTATCTCAACATTACAGATAGTGCTTGGACTTTGATGAAACTCAATCTTAAGGAGGAGATTATATTACCAGTAGAATTTTAGCTATTAATTAGCATAAAATTACTCTTATAATTTCTATTATTAATTAGTATATATTAGTATCATTTTTATTATTACTTATTATTTAATTAAATTATCAAAGATCATTATTTAATTAATAATCCAATTTGTACCATAAAAATTAAGATAATCAAATTACACAATACCTTAAACTATATAACATAGTCAAAATTAATAAAAATTAATAAAAATTGGCCGAAATAATCAATAGTTCAGTGAAATAACTTGTAGTTTGCCAAAATGTATTTTTAGTTTACCCAAAATTATAACAAAAAGAAAAGTGCAAGTTCAAAAACTAGTACTATAACAAGTTATATAAAAAAAAAGCTTCTTTCTTCAAGAAAATTTATCTTCTCATATCTTATCATAGTATCTTATTTTAGAGATCTTAATTAAAACAAATCATCTTTTACACATTTTAAATAAAAATTAAATATTCGAAAACCAAATTCTTGTAAAAAAGTTGAATTTTACAGCAAAATAACTACACATTTTTAATGAGCTTTCAGACAAGCAATTCCTGGAAAGAGTTAATATTTACTACAATGTAACTACATAAAGTAACTGGCACAGAATTGGCCATTCCACTTATAAGTCCAGCAGTTCAATAAAGTGATAACAGATTTTGGACTCTCAAATGGTTATAAGGTTCATGATAGTCTGGATCAAGGTAAAATGTTTTCCTTACTTCTTTGGAGAATTTTTTATGACCCACTTTTGTGTAAAATAAAGAGACATGAACACTTGTGCAAATACAGAATTCATACTAAATTGTGGCTAAGTCTAATAAAGTTGAAACTGTTGGAGAAAAAACTTTTTTTTTTGCTGTTGGTGCTTTTATTAATGATACAATTTAAATCAAAAGTTGTCAGGCCTCTGTACAGTACATTTTGAATATTGCCAGTAAGTTTTTTATTATTAATGACATTTCAATTAATAATGACAAAACAGTGGCTATTCTTATTAATCAAGGTGTTAAATCTGTCTTGTTTTTCATTAATGGTTTGCCAATTTCAATTACTAAAAAAGGTGAATCATATTGTTACTTGGGTATTTTTCTGTCTATTAAGGATTTTTTCAAGCCTAGTTTGGCTTAGGCTCATGTGGATATCAGGTTTTTTTCTAATGTAATGCTTAGAAAAGTGATTACAGATAAACTATTTTTTTACTTGGTTTCAGCTGTTTTATAGTCTATAGTTAATTATCAGACTCAATTTAGTTTTATCTTTTCAAATATGTGTCACAAATGAGATGTTATGATTAGGAAGAGTTTTAAGTTAAAAACTGATTTGTCACACGATTTTCTCAATGAAATTTTACATTATTCTTCTTTATATGATCTGAAATCTTTTAAGCAAGTACAATCTGAGGGAAGTTGGCTTTACTAGTTTCCTTTTTTAATACCAGTAGTATTCTTGGGCAGTTGTTTGAACATAGATTTTTGGATTTACAAGTTTTGGAATAAACTTCTTTGAATTCTTTGCAGTTTTTTGTCAAGTTGTGTATTAGTTTAGTAAATAATTTTTTGGCTGGTATAGTGAAAATATTTTTAGAGAATAAGCTATCTTTAGTGAACAATTTGCCTAGTGTTTTTTATGAGTCTGGTAGATTTTTGATGTCTGGCATCTTGAGGAAATTCTTGTATTATAACTTAGTTCTTTTTCTAAAGTAATTTGGAGTTGTATTTAATGACAGATTTTTGGACAAAAAAGGGAAAATAATGGACTAAAAAACATTTTGGTGGTAAAAAAAATTGAATCCAAAAGGCCCTGTTTCTTATTGGTTTATATTGGCTTCTAAGTTTATGTGTAATAATATTTTTTTAGAAATCAAATTTACTGTTAACTCCAAATTGTTTGTGTTAAATGTGTTGAATTCTGAGAAGTTCTCTGTTATGCATAATAGTTTGCTGGAGATTTGGTCAGATTGTATAGAAGTTTATACAGATAAGTCCTTGAAGGGTGCTGGTTCTATCAATGTGATAAATGGGGTGGCTGCTTACTTTTTGGCTACAGATGTGAGCATTAGGGTTAAGGTGTTTGGACTTTTGTCTTCTACTTTGGCTGAATTGTAAGCTATTACTTTGGTTCTGAAGTGTGTTTTGTTATCTTGTGCTGTGGTTTTTTATTTGGATAGCCAATTTACAATTGATGCTTGTGTTTCTGAAGTTTTGTTTACTGTACTTGACTTCCATAATCAATGTTAGATTAAGAAATTGCATATAGTCAATTTAATTAAGAATAAAAATATTTCAGTTAATTGGGTGAAAGTTAAAAATTATTCAGAGATTTTGGACAATGTCAAGACTAATGTGTTGGCTGGTAAGGCCACTTTTTCTTCTTTTTCTCTGCCAGTTAAGATTCAAGAACAGTTTTTGGTTGCTAAAGATAGTGTTGTTTCTGGTAATACTTGTCACTTTGTCCATAATCTATACCAGTTAATTTGTTGTGCTTATTAGAAAGCTGGTTCTGGTTATAATATGGTTCTAAGTTCTATGATTAAAAAGATTAACTGGGCTGTTATTGTGATGGTATGACAACCTGATTCACATATGCTATCTGAATTTACTAGTAAAAAATTGGCTAATTTGCACATCTACTTAATAAAAGCAATATATAGGTAACTGTTGGTAACTGTTAGAAAAAAATTGTATAACAAGGCTTATTCTAAAGTACTGTGCTTGTTATATGGTGAGATAAAGTTGTTTGATTACGTTTTTATTTGTTTTGGTGATATCTGTCTTTGTAAAAACATTTTAGCAGAAACTGTTGTAAAATAGATGTTTTTGACAAATCTTTTTTGTCCATCTTTTTTAGCTGTTTTGTATTCACTTTTGATATGTTCTTTGGATATAGGTTTTTATGCTGTAATTTGCAAAGATTTTGTGTTAAGTAATTGGCTCACTAAGGCAGTTTTGGTTTTTGAGAAAAAGAAAAAAGCTGCTTTGACTTTTATCAAATATGTTAGATTTGTGGTAGAATTACATTATATCAAAGTATGAGTTGTTAGATACAAATATAGAGTAAATATGAAAAAAACTGGTTTGGTCAATAATAATAGTATGGTTGTAGGTTTGTCTCATTGTGTAGTGTCTTTGTTGTTAAATGGAGTGGTTTATATGCTTAGTATTATAGAATTTTTTGTTGTTAGTTTTGGTAGATACTGTTATGGGAGGTTTTTTTTGGTATATTTTAATTGTTGATATCTTATTTTAATTGCAATCAGTTTTTTGTGAGTTCCTTAATTTTATATATTGGATATTAATGATAATATACTGAAGGTTTTCTTTTGATGTTGTGATATAAGTCTTTTCTTTAATTCTAATTGTTTTTGTAGATTATGTAATCTTTCCCAGAGGCTAATCTGAAATTTACTTACTGTTTGGGATTTTTTTTGAGGCTATTCTTGCAATTGCTTAATGTGTTTTTCTAATCTAGAAACATGGAATATTAATGGCTTTTTTGCGATTTCCTTAAGTATATAATAAAGCTTTTTCAATTTAATTAGTAATCACGTGAATAATCTTGATCAGGAATTATTTTTCCAAAGGGTTCATAGATGGAATAATAGTTTTATTCACTCGAAAGGATATGTGAATTCTATTGTTAATTTCGTAATTGTAATATTAATTCAATTTATTATTTTTATTAATTCTTTTTGAATAAGATTTTATTTAGATATTTGTTGCTTTTAATTAAAGCTATTAGATTTTTCATTATTAAAAACTATTGTATATATATATAATTATTGTTTTACAAAATAATGTCTTGTAATACTCTATTTCTATTATTTCTAAATAGTGCTTGCTGCTATTATAAAATAGTGCTTGCTGCTTTTGCACAATAGTGCTTGCTGCTATTGTATAGTAGTGCTTGGTGTTATTTGTAAATTATTTCTTTTTTTTTTTATAAATTGTTGCTGTGCTATTTTATGATTGGCTAATTTATATTATTTATAATTTTTATTAAATCTTTGAACTGTAATAGTACAAGATATGTAGTTTTTTTTCAGGTTTAAATGGTAATATATTTGTAGATATGAGTGTTTAGTATTGCCTTGTCTGGTTTAAATAGCTAGCCATATATAGTAAGTACATGAGCTGTATTTAGTTTATTCCATTTAGTTTGGTTTTATGTATTAGATAACAGTTGGGCTTTACTCATTAATCTCATAATAATAATAAAAAAATATTGTTTTTTTAAAAAAGTTTTTAATAAATTTAATAAAAATATATTATAAATAATACAAATTTTAACTAAATGCTTATTTAAAAAAAAGTTTTAAAAGTTTTAAAAGTTTTAAAATTATCTATAAAATTAATTTTTAATAAAAAAATAAATTAAACAAAAAAACAAAAAATTAAGTTTAATAAAATTTAAGTTATTTTTGTTGTGTTTTAAACAATATTTTTTTAATTATTATAGTAAATATAAATAATTATTTATAAAATAAATAATAAAATAAATTTTGAAAATTTTATAAAATTTTTTTTTTTCTTTTATCAATTCCTTGACCACAATAAGAGCTTTATTTTGTCAAAGTTTTAGCTTACTTCCTTTTCCTCTCCCCTTTTGTCTTCAGTTATTTCTTTCAACATGCCTTTTTTTGTTGCTATAAATCCAGTAAGTACTTCAGCTAGTGGTTCTGGTTTTATTTCAACTAGGTTAAGAACCTGGTCTAACATTAAGAAAAAGGTGTATATTAAAAATATCTACTCTTATGGCCCTTCATACAGAAAGTCTAAGATTCCTGAAGTTACTGGTAGTTTAGTAAATTTGTTAGCTGGTCTTATTTCTGTTGATGTTTTCCAAGCTGAAAGTGAGGAACATAAGATATTCTGGGATAGTGAGATTGAAAATGACAAATGCAGTGTGAGTGAGATATTGGATGTTGAAAATTTAAAAAACACAATAACTAAAAAGACAAGCTATGTCAACTTCAATGCTTTGAATACAGACAATATGATAGACAACACAATTCCAAGAAAGACATAAACAAAGACTTACATCTTGGGGCAACTACCAAAAGTACTATCTTTTAAAAATCTAAATAATAATAATATTGAGTTGGTACTCTCAGCACCTAAATTTGTTGGGTCTAATCAGCTGCTATTTGTTAAGTTATGTGTTCTGAAAAAACATAGCTTTGAATCAGTTAAATCATTTGTGTTAGATATTGAGCTATCTATGGTATCTGGTAAGACTATTGATGATAAATTAATTTCTGTTAAAAAAATTTTTTATCATGTAAATGGTTTTGGAGAAGTTTCTACTCCCTCGAAATTCTTAGGGATTATCAGATCCTTTTTTATATCTGAATCAAGTTTGAATAAGGCAAAAAATTTGGCAATCTGCAAAAAAATTCTGGTTAATAATGATGTAAAAAAGACAACTGGTCATACCAATTGGGAAATAATTGTTAAAAAAATTCCAGTGGATCTTTTTAAATCAGCAGTAGAAACAGTCTTTTCTAAATTTGGTAAAATTAATTCAATCAAGCTACAGCTAATTGGTCTTTGACAGAAAGCTTTAATTGAGTTTGAATCTTCAGAGGTGGTCTGTTCAGTTATTTCTAAATAGTCAGTTCTTGTGGATAAAAATTCAGTGCAGGTGGCTCTAACTGTTAATGACAAAGATTCATAGATAAATAAGAATCAGCATCAGACTCTGCTCTATACTTTTTTAATTGGTACTACAGCTTATAATTTGTCAGATTTGTTGAATTTATATGGTAGAAAGACCTGTTTTATTGGCCATAATCTGGTTTTATATGTTTACAATAAAAGTACTGTTATTTGTTTTGGTGACAAGAAGTCAAAAAATGCTGTTATTGGTTTTTTGCCAGTTTTTAAAAGAGTAAATTTGCACCAAAGAGGTCTTTCTTTGGCCTGTTGTGCTAAGTGTAAACAACTTAATCATGTCTCTGATGTGTGTTCAATGGGTAGAAATTCTGGTGTGTATGGTAAGCAGATAGTGATCTCTCAAAATCAGGTTTGCTTGGCCAATATATATAAAAAAAAGCAGGCATTTATTGTTTGCCCAGTTTCTTTTAGTGAGAAAACTTGGGTCCAAGTTGCTGATGGCTTTTTTTCTCAAGTGGTTTATTCTGTCACTTCTGGCACTGGTTTACTTCTAGGTGTAAAATCTTTCTCATTAGGTTCTAACTCTCTTGTGGTCTCTAGTTTGAATGATTGTTTGGCATCTTTAGAGTGCTCTTTAAAACTTTTGGCAGATTGGATTTCTGTCATTGTGAAAAAGCTAAGCTTTGTAGAATTGGTATTTTTGGTGCCCTCATTTTTTGTTTTTCTTTCTTCTGTGTCTGAATTATCAATCTTGGGTTTGGAATCAGATATGGCTTTAGATGGTGCACTAGTGCCACCGATTATTCCTCTCTCTGTTGTTAATGATGTTGTACCCAGTTTGAGTAGCTTCAAGATGCTGACTAATAAAATAGGTGGCTTAGAAGTAAAGATGATGTTTTTGGAAGAGTTAATTAGTTTAGTGTTGGCTAGATTAGATCAATTGTGTTCTGGTTTGGGTTCTTTATTATATTTTTTATTCCAATAAGTGAAATTTGCTATGTGCAATGTCCAAGGTATTAATATTCTTGCAAAACAAATAGATATTGTCCATTGGCATATGAATTTTAATAGTCTTGTGTTTTTTGTTATGAAAACCAAATTGTGGTCTAGTGTTAAGCCATAGATTGCTAATAGGTTTAAGAGTGTACATGTTTTTATATCTGGCCTAGATAAAAAATTTTTTGGTACTGCAGTGGCCATAATTATGAATAATTTATTGGCTTGTCATGTATTTAAGATGGAAGAGATTCCTAATTAGGTTATTTTAATGCATCTTTTATTTAAGAGCAAGCTTTTGGTTATGATTCTGGATTTATATGCTGGCACTTTCTCTGAAACTAGGTTTGGTTAGGCTTTAGAGGTGAACTCTCTAATTGTAAAGGCCATTAACTCTAGCACTTTTGTGGTTTTGGGTGGAAATTTTAATGAAAATAGGTCTGGAAAAAGTGCGAGTTTTAAGTTCTGTTTGGAATTAGGTTTGGTTAATTCATTTGCGACTTATTGTTTGATAAAGGCTTCTATATGGAGTAATTTCAAAAATGTTGAAAAAACAATTAATTATATTCTTGTCAATAGGAATTTATTATCTGCTGTTACTAGTCATCAGATTTGCTCTGTTTCCAATTTTTTTGACACTAATCACAATGCAGTTATGGTTTCAATCAGCTTGGGTGGGCTCTTAGATGTTTGTTTAAACAGTTTGTGCAAACAAACTAACAAAAATTGTTGAAAGTTTAAAATCAAGGATGCTAATAGCTCCAAATGGGCTGATTTTAAGAACTGTTCTTCTGCCAAGCTTTTAATGATTGCTGATAAATTCTCTAATGCTATGTACTGTGGCAATGTGGATGGTATATAGATGATTTTAAAAAGGGTAATAATGGAATCAGTTGATGAAATATTTTTAAGAAATTGGTTTAGTGAGTTTTAGTGTTTAAGAAATAAACATTCTTCTAAGTTTTTTGGTTTGGAATTGTTGGTTGTCAAAATTGTTAGAAAATTCAGCTCTGGTAATATGTTTGAGGTTGATTATCTCATAAAAATATGATCAACTTTGGATGATATTAAGGCTCATAATTTTGCTGATCTAGTGTGTTTGAAAGTGAAATCTGTGGTGGTTTTTAAACATTTGTCATTAGCTTGTAAAAAATATAGAAAGTCTAAGATACATAAGTCAAGGTTGGCTGAAGAGGCTTCTATTAGAAAAACAATTGTAATACATATGGAAAATTTTTGTTCCAATAAAGATAATATGATTCATAGTGTTTTGAAGTGACCTTTTCACAAGGTAGTTTTGAATCACTTAGTGGTGAATGATGAGTTGGTTTTGAAACTAGAGAAGGTGTTATCAAATGTAAATAGAATCATGGAGGGTTAAACAAGAAAACGTATAGTGCCTTTGATGTTACCTAATCTCTGGGCTTACTAGTATGTACCATTAAACTATGTTAAGAATAATGCTTTTTCGGGCATAATAGATGCAATCAGTATGAATGAGTTGCTCTTGGTTGTTGGCAGTTTGCTTGATGGTAAAGCTGCTGGCTTATCTGGCATTCCTAATAAACTGTAGAAACATAATAGTAAGGATGTATTGGGATGTCTTTTGGTGCTGTTGAATATATGTTTGACTGTTGATAATGTGCCTGCTTTGTGGAAAAGGACTTGAATTTCAATGATCTCTAAACTTTATGACTGGGATGGGGTTCTTACAAACATATAACTCATACCTTTAATCAAAACTGCTAGGAAAATCCTATCTAAAATTTTGTTTGATTGTATTTTGTTGGCATGCAGCAAGTTCAATATTCTTTAGGACAATAATTTTTTGGTGTTGAGAGGTACATCCACACAATCTTCTGTGTTTGCTGTTGAATCAATGATTGAGGATGCTCTTGAAAAAAATAGAGAGGTTTGGTTGGTTCTGCAAAACATGCATAAAATGTACAATTCAATTAGATGGTACTACTTAAGGAATAGCTTGTGATGTATTAAAATATGTGAAAAATTCATCTGGTTTTTTAGTAGTATTTATGAGAATAGAATTAACAGAGTAATGATTAATTTTGGTTTGTCAAATGGTTATAGGATGCTTGATAGGTTGAATTAGAGTGAGATTTTTTTACCACTTTTGTGGAAGATCTTTTATGATTCACTTTTGTGTAAAATTAAAAGACATAAACATTTGTGTGAGTACTAAATTAATACTAAGTTTGTTTCAAAGACTGACAGAGTTGAAAATAGTGGTGGGATGACTATATTTTTTGCAGCAGATGTGTTTGTTGATGACACTATTTGGGTTAGTAGTTATTAGGCCTCCACTCAGTATGCTTTGAAGATTGCCAGCAAGTTTTTTGAAATCAATGATATTTCTATCAACAGTAAAAAAACAGTGGCTATCCTCATAAATCAGAGGGTTAGGGTTATTTTTTTGAGTATCTGTGGTTAACCAATTACAATTGTCAAGAAAGATGATGTTTATTGTTATCTGGAAATTTTTTTGTTTACCAATAACTTGTTCAAGCCGAGTGTTACCAAGGCTCATTCTGATGTTTATTTTTTTGTTAATGTTGTATTTCAAAAAGCTATTACAAATAAGCAATTTTCTTATTTAGTGTCAGCTATTCTGCAGCCTATAATTAGTTATTGAATTCAATTCAGTTTTGTTTTGTCAAATGTGTGTTGCAAGTGGGATGTTATAGTCAAGAAGAATCTCAAAATAAAAGTGTGTCTGCTCTATAATTTTTCAGATGTAGTTTTGTATCATTCCTTCTTGTATGGCTTGAAGCCTTTTGAGCAAGTGCAGTCTAAAGCAAATGTGGCTGTTCTGATTTTTTTTTCCAATAATATAGACATTCTTGGACATTTGTTCAGTCATAGATTCTTGAACTTACAGGTTTTGAATTGGGCTCCTTTGAATTCTTTGTAGTTTTTTGTTAAGTTACATATTAGTCTGGTAAATAACTTTTTGGCTGAAATGATAAAAATTTTTTTGGACAATAAGCTTTCATTGGTTAACAACCTTCCAAATACTTTCCATAATCCTGGTCATTATCTATTGTTATTAATCCTTGGGAAGTTTTTGTACTTCAATTTTGTTTGTTCTCTGAAGTGTTTTGGGGTTGTTTTTGGTGATCAGCTTTTTGATAAAAAGGGTGAAGTGTTAGATTGGAAAACTTTTTATCATTGAAAAAGGCTAGATTCATGTGGTTCTGTTCCTTGCTGATTTGTGGTTGTGTCTGAGCATTTGTTGGGTTTAAGTTTTCTTTTATCTGGTTTTACTATATCCAGTCAGCCATATGGCATAGACATTCTTGAGTCAGATGAATTTTTTGTTGTGAAAGATGGTTTGCATAAGGTTTGGTCTGGCTTCTTTGAAGTGTTCACTGATGGATTGCTAAAGGATGCTGGTACTGCTATAGTTACTAGTGATATGGCTGCTTATTTTCTGGCTTTGAATCTATGTGTTGGTGTTTTGGTCTGTGGTCTTTTATTTTCTACTATGGCCGAGCTGTAGACTGTTGCTTTGTCCTTGGAATGTGTTCTATCTTCTTGTTCGGTAGTTTTGTATCTCGACAGCCAAGCTGCAATCAATATTTGCATAGCTGAATTGTCATTTGCTGCACCTGATTTTTGCAACTCATGCTGGATAGAAAGGCATTATATTTCTAATTTGGTCAGAGAGAAGAATCTGAATGTAGTTTGGGTCAAGATTAGAAAACATTCAAGGGTTTCTGGTAATATAAAGGCTGATTTGGCAGCTGGGGTGGCTGCTCAGTCTCCTTTTTTACTGTTGGCTGAAGTGTATGAGCACTTTTTGGTGGCTAAAGACACAGCTGTTTTTGGTAATACTTGTTATTTTGTCAGAAATATTTTTTAGTCAATTAGTCAAGCTCATTGGGAAGCTGGGCCAGGTTATAATGTGGTTGTAAATGTGTTAGTCGAATGTGTAAACTGGGTTGCTACCACAAAGGTGTGGTATTCTAATTCTTATATGCTTGCTGAATTTACTAGTTGAAAGTTTTCTTGCCTATGTACATATTTAATAAAGACTATACACAGACAGTTACCAGTGGTAGTCAGAAAGAGAATATATAATAAGTATTACTTTGGAGTGTTGTATTTATTGTATAATGAAATGAAGTTTTCTGATTATGCTTTTACTTGTGTTTGTAATGCTGGTATTTGAAATGAAATTTTGGCTAAAGCTTCTGCACATTAATCTACTTTGGCTGGTGTTTCTAATTTATTTGCATTTGCCATTTTGTGTATTCTGTCTTAATGCTTCTTAGATGTTAGATTATATGCTATATTGTATAAGAGGTTTGTATTGAAAGAGTGGTGTAATAAAGTTTATGGTGCTTTCGATAATAGGAAAGAGACTACTGGTCAGGTTGTTGATTTTGTGAGGTTTGTCATGGAGTTGTATCATAAAAGGGCATGATTAGTAAAGTCTAGTTACAAGGTGAATATGGAATGAGCTGGTTTGGTTTATGATGGTGATGTGATTTTTGGGCTGTCTTGTGGTGTGTTTTTGTTATTGTCTGATGGTGTGATTAGGTTGCTTAGTGTAATTGAATCTTTTGTAGTTAACTTTGGTTATTATAAACTATGTTGTTTCTTTTCTGGTCTGGGTGGTGCTGTGCAGATTAATATAGAAGTCTAGTATTGCTTTGTCTGGTCTGAATGGCTAGCCATATGTAATAAGTATATAAGTTATATTTAGTTTGGGTTACTTAATTTGGTTCTATGTATTAGATAGCAGTTGAACTTCATTTATTAAATACATTAATAAAAAAATAAAAAATAAAATAAAAATTTTATAAAAAAACTACTTTTCTGTTATAAATTTGAGTAAATAAATAATAATAAAAATAATAAAAATAATAATAAAAAAATTTAAAAGTATAGTAATAGTTTATTATTATTTATGTTTTATTACTTACAAAAATTGACTCATTTAATAAATATATAATTAAATTTATTAGTGTTTTAATAATTTAAATTATTTTTTTTATTGATTATTAAAAATAAATACCAAAATTTTTTTATATTAAAAGTTTTATTATTATTATTATTTTGTTGTTTAAAAATTTATAAAACTATAATATATATCTTTTAAATAATATAAATTTATTAATAAAAATAAATAATTAATAATTTTGTAAAAAATATAAAGTATTAATGTAAAAGTTATTAAATATAAATATATAAATATGTTTAAAATAAAAAATTAAATAAGCATTAAAATAAAAAATTGTTAAATACTTAAATAAAATAAAAACAAATAGTTTTTTTAATTTATATAGCTTAAATTATTGGTTATATATAAAAAATATGTAAGTAATATTTTAAGTTTTAATTAAATTATATTTAATTAATACATACAAATAACATTATTAAATTTGTTTTATTTATAAATTAAATATATAAATTTTATTTAATAAGTTTAAAATTAATATAAAGTTATATATATATATATATATATATAATAAAAATATATTTAATACTGGTTTAATTTTTTCCAATTTTAAAATTTACAATTATTTTTATTTTAAAATAATAAAACGAATTTTATTCAATATTAAAATATATAAAACAATAATAATGTTAATTTAACAAAACAAAAATAATTTAATGAATATAATACAATAATTATTAAAAAAACAATTAGTAATTTAACAAAGGCGGGTTTGTTACCTAAATAGCAAATTTATACTGATAAATCAAAGATCTGAAACGTCATTGACACGAACCAAACATATATTAGGCCATATCTTCCCAAACCATAACAAACACACAAAACACCATGGCGAGCGTTGAAGATATTAAGAGGTGGTTACGACCGAGTATAGGAGATGCGTGGAGAAGCTAGATAGGTTAAATGAATTAAAGAAGAATTTGAGAGAGGAGGAGGATGTGGACGAAAAGCAAAGGAAGAAGTGGATAGAAGAAAAGGAAGAGTTGGAAGAAGAAGTGAAAGAGCTAAAAAAGAGTAAAGATAGATGGGAGTTGCAGATGGAAAAATTACAAGATCACT
Source organism: Geosiphon pyriformis (assembly GCA_016748015.1). Lineage (NCBI taxonomy): Eukaryota > Fungi > Glomeromycota > Glomeromycetes > Archaeosporales > Geosiphonaceae > Geosiphon > Geosiphon pyriformis. The sequence goes on along the minus strand of JAAOMT010000227.1, from coordinate 121,385 downwards.
TTATAGAAACTAATAAGACAGGTAACGACTTCGTAACTTGAGACATAGAGTAGAGCTTAACAAATTTGTAAATCAGTTTTCCATGCATAACTATTCATTCATTTTGTAATTACATGCGTTTTATGGAAGGAATGTCCATATTTAAGA
>JAAOMT010000227.1:92664-120168 GCA_016748015.1 Geosiphon pyriformis | reverse complement strand
TTCATTGGCTATTGGAGCTCCAGAATATAAATCGGGGGAAGACTTTTGTAGCACTGCAGGCGATATATGGATGGTTGGAAATCTTTTCAAACATACTAGAATTTACAACCATATTTCACTTTCTTCATCCGCTAAACGGTTTAAGGAAAAATTGATGAACAAAAATCCTAATAGTCGACCGACTGCAAATGATGCTTTAAAAGATGAGTGGTTTAATTTGCCAGAGGAGCAATTATCTATAATGGAAGCTTAGACTTTTAAACACCCTATATTAAATATACTAATGTACAATTATGTTATAATAATTTTATAAACTTTTTTTGTATATAATATTATTTAAATAAAAAAATAACAATAATAATAAAAATTTAAAAATATTAAAAAATATTTAAAATATTTATAAGTAATATTAATATCTTGTAATTTTTTTTATTAATATTAATAAATACAATTTAAACACTATTTAATATAATATAATTACTTAAAATTTTAAATTAAACATAATTTATGCTGTTTTTTTACTCTTTTTTTAATATTATTAATGTTATTTTACTGTTAATTTTACTGTTAATAGAAGTCAGTAAATTTTTAATAAGTTAATTCTTTTTTTAAAATATTTTTTTATACTTTGGACTATATATACTGTTGAATTTATAATAAACCAGCCAATTTTATATCAATTACTTGTATAATTACTTTGCAGTAAAAATCAATTTTTTTACAAAAAAATCTTATTTATAAGCTTTTTAATTAATATATAGTTACTTTACTATAAAAATTAATTTTTTTACAAGAAATTTCGACTGTAAATTATCTAATAATATAAAAAAAATAATGAAAAAAAATATAATTAAGAAAAAAAAATAAAAAATTGTATTAAAAAAGTTATTTTAAATTTAAGTCTAAAGATTATTAATAATTAATAAAATTAGTAACTAATTAATTTTAAAATATTTTAAGCTTAAGTAAAGATTAATTCTAACAAAAATTTTTTTTTTAAAAAAAAGCTCTTTTTTTATTATAATACTATTCTATAATTTAATATTTTTTTTCTAATATTTTGGTAAACTAAAAATATATTTTATCAAACAACAAATTATTTCTGTAAATTATAAATTATTTTAGTAAACTGTTAAATATTTTGTTAAATTATTAAATATTTTAATAAATTTTTGATGTTATTATACATAAAAAAAGAGAAAAATAATACATAATTGATAAAAAAAAAATACATAATAATAAATTAGCCAATTAAAATAAAGAAAAAGAAAAGAAGATTTTTTAGAAAATCTCAGATATTTCAAAAAGTTGAAAATTTCTCAGAAAATCCTGAATCTTTTAGAAAATTAAGGATTTTATAGAAAATCTAACAAAAAAAAAGAATTTCTTGTGTAAAGAGAATTATGTATATATAGCAGTAACATTAGAAAGCAAGAAAAGCATTCTATTCAGAATAGAAATCTCCATTTTTATTTATTCATTACTCACTTTAAGAATAGTTACTATCAACAAAAGTAAACACATCAAATATTAAATAAAATCATATTTGTTATCATTTTATTTATGTTATTATCAATTAATTGAGAATCTGATCCAAGCTTCTATTATTAACACTTTATGTTAATAATATCTAATACTTAACCACACTGGAACAGTAGCTTTTGATTACAGCTATTAACAGAATACTAATTCTTTAATCACTTAACTTATTTTCTTTTTTTAAAATTTCTGTTATTTTCTTTTATTTTCTTTTTGTTTATTTCTTTGTGTTTACTAATTGATTAAAAATTAAGTGCTAAGTTATTGACATCAAGAATTGCTTGGTAAAAGACTTCAAATAAAAGAGTAGACACTTGAAAATTAAGAATTACTTACCAAAGAATTGCTGGCTATCAAGCTAAAAAAAAAATTGACAGAATTGTAATTCTAAGAGGTAATGAATAAAACCAAAAAGACTACTATTGAATCTCTGTCTATTATACAAAAAATTTAATTAAAATCTTCAAATAGTACTAACATTCTTAAATTATTAAGTACCAAGTTATGAATTTGTTATTTGTATTAACACTCAAATAATTACTTATAATAATATTATATAATTTAATTATATTTGTGTTTAGTACAAATTAAATTATTAATTAAATAATAATTTAGATAGTTTACTAAAATAATAATATATGTTAATTAATAATAAAAATTATAAGAATAATTTTATATTAATTAATATCTTAAATTTTAGCTAATAATAATATATTTACTATATATAGTTAGCTGTTTTATCAATTTAAACTACAATATACAAACATTATAATACTTACTATATTATTTATAGCAATAAAAAACAAATAATAAAATTATTTTTTAAAATAAATTACATAATTTTTCTTAATATTAGACAAAAAAATCCCTTTACTTAAGATATAATTAAAAAATTTTTTGATATTAACCAGAGCTGAAATTTTTATTGACAAAATTCTGAATTTTTTTAATTTTATTCTAAGTTTTAAAATAAACAACCAAATTTGCTTTCTATAACCAAAAACTAAATTATACACAAAATCTATTATTTTAAAAAAAACCAGTTTAGTATATTTAAAAACTATTTTAACTTTAACTATTTATGATTTGAACACAAAACTTTTACATAAAACTATATACAAATTTATATTAAAAGCACTTAAAATTAAGTCTTAAAAAATAATAATAAAAAACAAATTAGTATTGAACAAAGAGTATTATAAAATTGAATATTTAATTAAAAAACTATATTATACTACTTTGTTTTTTTAACAGATAAAATTATAATTAAAAAATTTAATTTTATTATAATGCATACAAAAAACACTAAGATAATGTTTATTATAAAGTTTTTTTTAATAACTATTAGTAATTTATAATACAAAGTCTTTATAATATAAATATACAAACTTGTTGTGAATTTGTTAATAAAACCAATTGCTATATATAAGTTAGAATATTATATTAAGACTATTGTTTCTTAATTAATGTTATTAATATACAAAAAATTCACTATATTAGACACTAAAACTCATTTTATATAAGATTTTTTAAACAATATTATCTAAAACAGTTTTTTTACCAGCTATTATATAGCTTTTAAACACATTAGTAAAAAGTATTAAACCAGAATAAGTTGTAAAATCTGCTAAAACATTGGTATGTTTATTGTTTACAGTCTTTAAATATTTTTTTATTTTTATGTACTTAACAAACAAACTTTTATTATAAATAATATTAATCATATAATAACACTTTATTTAGTAAAAATTTTAAAGATTGAGTTTTAACAAATACAATTTAAAATAATAAACATCAATAGTAACTTGGCTATCTGAAAAAATTTTGACATGAGAAAAAAAAACACACTTAAAAAACAAAATAAAAACTAATAATTTAGTTAAAACTAAAAAGAACAGACTGTTTACTTGTATATTTATACCTGAATTTTTTCTAGTTAAGTAGTTATATTATTTTAAATATGTTTATTGATATTTATATTTTGTTTTTGTTTATAAATATAATTAAGAATTTTTGCTAAATGTATCTTTTAATTTTGCAATTGATTTCAATAATAATTGTTACAAAATTGTAATTTAATAGTAAACTAGTGTATTAAAATAATTCACTATAGAAATTTTTTCTTACTGATTTCGAATCTGTTTGTTTTCTTAAAAAATGTACAATTTTTTTATTAACATAAAAATTAAAAACTAATTTGGCTGGAAAATAATTGTTGTTTAATCTTAACTATTATTGATATTTTTAAAATAAAAATTTGGCAAATTTTAAATGGTTTGTTTCTATTACTTTTCTGAATAATTGCTATTGATATTGGTTTTCTGTTAAATTATATTTTATAAGAGACATTAAATATTACAAGTAATTATTTGGGGTGTTAGAATAAATAACAAATCCATAACTTAGTACTTAATAATTATCAATGATAATAATTTCTAAAGATTTTGTGATCTAAAGATTTTGGTTGATTTTTTATACAATAAACAGATATTCAAATTGGTTGTTTTTTTTGTGAATTTTTTTCTTTAGAATAGCGACTAATTTAATTTAACAGTTATGCTCTTTTAATAAGCTATTCTTAAGTTTTTTACACTTGTTATACAGATTTTTTTACCAGACTATCCTAATATTAATTATTTATTGCTTAATTTTTTAATCAATTAGTAAATCACAAAAAAATAAAAATAAAAAAAAATAAAAAAAATATGAAAAGAAATAAAAAATTAGTATTTTATTAATAATTATAATTAAGACCTATTAATCTAGTATAATTAAGTATTAGATTTTATCAGTATAGATTTTTAATAGTATAAACATAATTAATATTTTTTAATCAAGTAATAATAATATAAATTGAATAATAATAGATATTTTATTAATATGAATATAATTTTACTTCAAGTTATAGAAACTATCTTTTGAAGAAAAAAGTATTTGCTAACTATTAATTAGTTGTTATTGTTCTGTTTTTTTTTGCTTTTAATATTCTTACTATATATATAATTTATATTATATAAGATCCTATATATTTCTACTCTTTTTTTATACTAGTTTTTAAAAATGTGTTGTAATTTCCTAAAAATATGTTTATTTTTTAAAAATGTGTATATTTCTGTAAATATGCTTACTTATTAAGTACTATTTTTTTTATTAATCTATTTTTACATTTAATTTTGTCTATTTTTCTAGCAATAACTTAAAATTATCTATATTATTAAGCTTAAATAAACATAAAATTTTAGAAACAAATAACTTTAAACAATAAAATTTAAAAGAATTAACTTATTTTATTATACTTTTTGTTTTATACTTAGTTTTTAAAAGCATTGTATTAATAGCAAAAAATACTATTTATAATAACAAAAACTATATATTATTAATATTATTTAAAATTTTATACTTATTAAAAACATTTATATATTAAAGAGCAAAATCTAAGAAAAATATCTTAAATTTGTTTCAAACTTTTTTATTAATACTTTTGACTACATACTTTTACTTATTTTTATTTATTTGTTTGTTTACAAAATTTAATTAAAAATATACTAAATTTCTTAAATTTATTTTTATAAATATAATAATAAGATCAATTACAAAAAATTTATTAAATTAATAAATATTATACTTAATTAAAAAATTGTGAAAATTATTATTTATTAAAATAAAATCTATATACTTTTCAACTTTTTTCGAATTTAATTATATAGAGTAATCACAAAAAAAAATTTATCAAAAAATTAAATCAATTCAAATTTTTAGGCTTTTTAAAATTTATATTATAGCTAGTACTATTTTTATTAAAATTTTTACCCAAAATTACAAAAAAGCTATTGTTTATAATAGTAACAACCAAAAAATTAATCTAATAACATAAAATAATCTTTTGTTTAATGTAGTTTTAGTATATAAACTAATAATAAAAATTAACAAAAGCTTTTTAAAAAAAAGATATAAATACATAAACTAATTAGCTATTTTTAAAACTTTATATATATGTCTAACTATATTATTGTTTAATATAATTACAATACTAAAATCCATGTAATTAGATTTAAAACTTAATTTAAAAATTTTGATATTATTAAACTTTGGCCTATAATTTGGTTTTTAAAAGTATTAAAACCAAATAATATATTTTTTATGTCAATATATTATATCTATCAGTTTAACAAAATTGTTAATTTCATAAATATTACACATAATAATTTTTCAAACATAACTGGTTATTAAAAAATGAAATTTAGAAAACTATTATTAAGAACCAAAAAATATAATCAAGCTAAAATATATATCCATTAGCTTGTTATTCCAATTCATAATATAAAAGTAATGTTCTTTGTGAAGTTGTCAAAATCCACTTTGTTTCTTATTGTATGGGTGATTATTTATATCTGCCACAACAATCAGAAAAACACTTTAAAGCACACAACAAAAACAATCTAAACTTTATTGAATTCAATTTTTTGTCCTCCTGCTTGATTTGCTTTTCTATCAAAGAACAATCCAGCAGACAATTCCAAAACTTTTGGAACTGGTTTCTGAACAAGCATTCAGCTGAAATCTATACAGCCTATACAACTTATTATTTTAATTAAACTTATTTTGAAGACAATTTTGAAAAAAAAAACAACAGCATCAATCAGCTTTTATATTTCACAACCTTTGAACAACAGCCCCTGATTTCGAATATCTGAATCATCAAATCCATATTTGGATTGCTGCTTATCAATTAACTGAAACTCCTCTTGAAACAGAAGAAAAAAGCTATCAAACTGCTCCTGTTTTTAATTTCTTTTCAAGTGAATCAGACTACTCTACTCAAACAGTAACTCCTGAACCAATGGTTAATGATTCTATGCAACAGAACATTCTAATTGCCTTTCAAGGCATACAAACTGCTTTAGAAAAAAGAAACAACACTCCATTACTCTTGTTTAGAGGTAATACACAAGATCCAATTGAATGGTTGGATGATTTTGAAAAAGCTGCTACAGCCAACTAATATGATAATGAATATAAGTTCCAAATTGTTGGTGGCTATCTTTATGGCTCTTTTGCTACTTGGTTCTTACAAGAAACCAATGCCAATGCTCAGCAAAAAATCATTAGATGGGCACCAGCAAATGTTGAAGAAAACAATATCTTTTTTACTACCTGGTTTGAAATAAAATTTAAAATTCTTATTTTGATATCTAAATGGTGCATAGAACTAGAAAAAAAAACCCAAGGTCCTGGTAAAGTAGTAACCAAATATGCCAAAGCCATCAGAAAGTTAATTAAAAGAATAGACTCTGGAAAAAACTGGACAAAAGAACAAAAGATTTATTCTTTTACAAAAAATTGAAAACAGATCTGTTCTATGCTTTTTGGTCTCTTCTGGTCCTGAAAAACAATCCCACAATGAGCATGGCCATTGAACTTGTCCAACAAATTGAAGACAACCAAAAGATACACCTGAAATCCACACTTCCAGTTTTTGCTCCTGCTTCTGTTATGGCTTCTGCTCTCCAAATGGTTGCTACTTTTTTTGTTGTTCAAACTCAAGATCCAAATGAACAATTAATAGATAGACTCACAGTTAATCTTGTCTGGTTACTAGAACTCTTAGTCCAAGCAGTCAGAGAGAATCAACAATTCCAAAAACTCAGATTTGAACCCTATTTTAATTAACTCCAACAACCCCCTTATTAAAAACAACAAAATTATGGCCTATCTGTGTGTTATTGCTGTGGATTAACTGGACATTTCTCCAGAGATTGTAACAATTTTCTCCTGCCTCTTCCAGCTTCCAGAAACAATGACAATCAAAACAACAAAACTATCAACAACAATGTTTCCAACCAAAGACCCAATTATGCCAACATCAATTTCTTTGGAGAGAATTCTTTAGTTGAAGCCACTATTTATTAGTCTTTAAACTAGTAAACACACCTCCAAAGAATAAGAGTGCAAGCCAACCAGAAAAAAATCTCTTTTATGCTTTTAACCTAACTGATGATGACCATGATATGGATAAACTAGCAATCAACACCTCTGAATTAACAAGAAAGAAGAAGAAAGCCAAGGTTAATTTTGTCCTGAACTCAAACAAGACATTTAAATCAACTGTTGATAACAATGAGTCACTAAAGACTAAAGTTTTTAAGAATCCTCTAAAGTTAAAACTCCCAGAAATTGTACAAAAATCTGGACCATATTCTGCTGTCAAAGATCTTATGAAAACACTTGCTTACATTATCTTTGGCCAGTTAATAACCCATCTCCAATTTAGAAAAAACCTTCACAAATCTTTGATTCCCAAAAAAAAAACACTAAAGACTAACAAATGCCTACACCAAGCTGAACTTGCTAACAACAGCAATGTTACCCCTCTTATTTGTAAAGCCCAAGTGGCTGGTTATTTTATTAATCTGATTCTGAACAGTGAATCATCTGTTAATATCATTGCCAAACATTTCTTAAAAGCAATTGGCAGAAAGATTGATGAACCATCTACAAGACCAATAATCAATATACATGATGACAAGAAAAAAGGTCTGGGCATAGCCAAAGCTGTTCCTGTCCAAATCAATGGCATTAGCATTAAAACTAACATAAAAGTATCTGAAGCAAAAGAATACACCATAATAGTTGGCAATAAATGGCTCAAAAAAGCAAAAGTCTTGCTTGATTATAAACTCTGTAAACTGATTATTAGATGTGGTGAGAAACTCATCATAGTTAAGTATTGTCATTGGACAACTCTTCCAGTACCCAAACAAAGCCAAGAAAAAGAGCAATTAGAATCAGATGATAAAGAAAGTAAAGAAAAAGATGAACAAAAAGAACAAGAAGAAACTGCTGAACTTGTTTACACCATCTTTACCAGCAATAATAAGCCATTAGATAATGTTAAAGTAGATAAAAAAAGAATCATGGTAAATAGCAAGCTGATTTGCTGGCTCTACTATGATATTCTCAGAAGAACCTTTAACAGAAAGCCTGGCAAGAAAACAAAATACAGTTATTGGTGGCATGATCCTTGTACCAGGTGCTGGCATGATAAACTTTTGTATTTCTCTAGTGATAAATGCAAGTTCTGCCTAATCTATTATAAAGATTGGAAGCCAATTAGTTTGATATCCAGAGAAAAACTAAAAGAAGTACAGAAGTCTTATGAGAATAAACCACCTAAAATCTAATCACTAATTGTAAAACAAAGAGAACCTTTCCCTAAAGAAAAAAAAGTCAACATTGAAAATCTGTTGGCTAAAAATAGCCCAGTTATCTCAAAAGAAGATGATATTTCCAGACAAACCCATGTAATACAACATATTATTACCACAAAAAAAACTTGTCCCATCTATTTAAAGTCTTATCAATTCAATTGACACAATGATAAATTCATCAAAAAAGAAATAAACCAGATAAAAGATCTTGAATTCATACAAAAAACCAAGAGTAAATGGGCTTTCTTAGTTGTAATAGTATCCAAGAAAGGTGAAACCCTATGCTTTTGTGTTAACTACTGTCAATTAAATGCCATCACTATAAAAAATATGTACTTACTCCCCAAAATTGATGCAATACTAGATAAATTCAATAGTGCTGTTTTTTTCTCAACTATTGACTTAACTGCTGGATTCTGGCAAGTAAAGATGGATCCAGAAAGCAGAAAGAAAACTGTCTTCATCACCAAGTATAGCATTGTTATAAGTGATTATTTGGGAGTCTCAAATCAAATAACAAAATTCATAACTTGGTGCTCAGAAACTATTTGTGATGATAGTATTGGTAATCTAAAGGTTGTTTCTATCTGAAGATTTTGGTTAAGTTCTTTGTATAATGGACAGAGATTTAATAGTTGTTTCAATAGCCTTTTGAAATCACAATTCTGTCAAATTTTTTTTTCAGCATTGTTATCAGAAGTTTTTGGTCTCTTTTCTTAAATGTTATTGATGTCTGTTTGTTATGAATTCACATTGTCTAAATGTGGTTGAACCTCCAGTAACTGAATTTATCTTCAAATTATCTTCTATAATTTGAACTGCTGGGCTTATAAGTGGAATGGCCAATTCTTTGCCAGTTATTTTATATAGTTACATTGTAGTAAACATCAACTCTTTTCTAAGAATTGCTCGTCTGGAAGCTTACTAAAAATGTGTAGTTACTTTGCTGTGAAAGTCAACTCTTCTACAGAAATCTTATTTGTAGGCTACCCTAATGATTGTAATAAGAAAAGAAAAGAAAAATAAAAGCAATGTAAAAGAAATAGAATTTTTATCAAGGGAAACGTTTTTCTATCCAGATCTGAAGTCACTAACAGTTTACTGAAATTGGTAGCTAATCAATTTCAAAACATTAGTTGGGTTTTGAGGATTTTCCAAGTGCAATAATTAAAAATTTGGTTTCTTCGAATTATTTGATATTTATTTTTTTTTGTGTGTGTAGGAATGGTTCTAAGTGATAAATCTAAAGTAAGATATATTTTCTCGAAAAAAGAAGTTTTTTTTTTATACAACTTGTTATAACACTATTCTATGAACTTGAACTTTGCTCTTTTCTACAATTTCACTGAACTAAAGATACATTTCAGCAAACTACAAGTTATTTCTGCAAACTATTAGATATTTTGGTGAACTATTAATTATTTTGGTAAATTTTTACAAATTTCAGTGAACTTTTGAATGTTACATATTTCGAGGTATTGCATGATTGATTATCACAATTAGGTTACATTTGTGTTATGTACAAATTGGTTTATTAATTAAATGATAATTTCGGACATTTTGCTAATGTAATAAGTGATAATTTGAAATGATAATATATGCTAATTTAATGATAGGAATTATAAAGATAATTTCATGCTAAATAATATCTCTAATTTTGTCTGGTAACAGTGTGGTGGCCAGTAATTCTCCTGGTAAGTTATCCTCAAATCTATAAATGTTCTACTCTTGTTTTACAGGTCTTTTACCAGTCCCTATAACATCTGTAACTCAGCACTTTAATTCTTAATCAATTGATCAATCAAAAAAAAATACAAAAAAAATAAAAAAAAATAAAAGAAGATAAAGAATTTAACAAAAACAATTACAAGTTAGTATCTTGTCAATAGCCATGATCAAGAGCTATTGTTCTAGTGTGGTTAAGTATCAATTACTATTAACATAAAGTGTTAATAGTAGAGAATAGATTGGAGATATAGAATAATTATTTATTGATATTTGTAAATGAAAAGTTGTTTTAAATCAAATCTAAACTGAGAGGTCTGTTTTTTTTACTTCTAATACTACTGCTATATATACATAATTGAGATTCCTCAATTCCTCAATTCTTCACACCAAAAATTTTGGAATTCCTAGAATTCTGCAATTCCTTTTGAAAAAAATCCTGGAATTCTGGAATCCTGCAATTCCTTGTATAAGAATCCTGAAATTCCTGGAATTCTGCAATTCTTCTTAAGAGGAATTCTGGAATTCTACATTTACTGCAGCTACTTCTGATTGGCTAATTTACATGCTAATATACTTCTTATGTTCTATGAGTAACATTATTTTTTCTTTTTTAATATTGAGCTCTATTGAGATCTCCTAATTCTAACTCTTTGTTGTTGAGTATTTCTTGGACTTTTTTTTCAAGTATTATTTGTGTTATCTTGTTTTGTAACTCTTTGAATTGGGCATTGGTTATTCTTTCCATCTGGTTAATAGTAATGATATCTATTACTGAATTAAGTAAGATTTCTGATTGGTTTTGAAATTCAGCATACAATTGATAGATAGCTCTTGCTTGTGTTGTTAGATTGTTCTTTTTGAGATAATTTTTTTTTGAACAATTGGGTATTTATATAATGTTAAAGTTGTTGGTATTTTTGTATATTCATGTTTTGTTATATTTTTGGGTTGAAATGTTTTTAGATTTGTCTTATCTACAACAAACCATCAGCATTTCTGTTTTTTTTTCTTTTTTTGTAATGTACTGTATAATTGAATAGTGAAAGTTCTATTTTCCATCTAGCATAGCAATTATTTCCAAATTTTTGCTTCTGGATTGAAGTCAATCTTTTGTGATCAGTGTATACATCAAACTTTTGACTCAAGTATTTTTTCCATTTGGTGACAGCCCAATAAATAGCTAAGTATTTCAGTGCTGGAGTTCCATAGTTTTTTTTAGCTGAACTTAAGCTTCTACTTATATAAACTACTGAATGTTCTCATCTGTTTGGTCTTTTCTGAGATAATACTGCTCCTAATGCCTGACCAGATGCATCAGTTGTAATTATAAATGGCTTGCTATGATCCAAATAGATCAGTACTGAAGCTTAAATAAGCTTTCTTTTTAATATATCAAAAGCTTCTTGCTAAATTTCTGTCTATTTATATTTGGTGTTCTTTGTTTGAAGTTGGTGTAATGGTTGAGCTATTTTGGAAAAGTTCTTGATAAAGCAGTAGTAGTATCCAGCAAATCCCAAAAATACTTTCAATTTTGTAAGATTATTTGGTATTGAAAAGTTCTTGGCAATCTCAATCTTGTCTAAATCTATTTTGATTCCGTCTTTGCTTACCACATGTTCCAAAAACTTGAGTTTTGTTTTTTCAAAGAAACATTTGGTTGCATTTAGCTTTAATCCGACTCTTTTTAGTCTTTCAAACACTTATTAGAGATGATGCAAATAATCATCAAATGTTTTTGAGAACACATTGGTGTTATCCAAATATACAACTACTGATTTTTATAGTAGTCCAGTATAAACAATTTCCATAAGTCACTGGAAAGTGGCTGGAGTGTTCATCAAGCCAAATGGCATTACTTCAAATTCAAAGTTTCTCTCCTGAGTTGTAAAAGCCATTTTCTTTTTGTTTTCTGGTTTCATGGCTACTTGTCAGTAACCACTGTCTAAGTCTAAAGTTAAAAACCATTTCTTTCCTCCAAAAGCATTGAAAAGTTCTTGGATTTTTGGAGTTGGGTAGCTGTCCCCTTTTGTTATTCTATTTAGTTTTTGGTAATCCACACAAAAGCAGATTTTTCCATTCTTCTTACAAATTAGTACCACTGATGATAACCATGAACTCATTAATGGCTGAATTAGCTTATTGTTAAGCATTTAATTGATTTTTTGATAAATGATCTTATGGCTAGCTGGTGATACTCTGTATGTTTTCTGTTTAATTGGCATTGCATCTCCAGTCTTGATTTGATGTTAGATAATGTTAGTTCTACCAAATTTGTTTTTGCTAGCAAAGATGTCATTGAAATTGTTGAGTAACATTTTGAGTTGTATCTGTTGAAGTGAGTCTAAGTTTTCCAGATTTATTTGTTTCAATTGTTCTGGTTGGAGCAAATAACATTTATTTTGTTCATAAATGATTTGTGATATGAAGTCTACATATTCACAAAGCTGTAGAAAATCTGGAATGTAGTTTGGTGGTTGATCTTCAACTTTAGTGGTTAAATATTTAATGATAGTTCCTTTTGGTATCTTGATGACATTTCTGGTTGTGTTGTAGATAGAAATTTTAATGTTTTTGTGGCTTTTGGTTAGTATGTAAAAATTAGTGAGTCCAATCTCTCCTGATTTACAACTGGTGGCTTCTGCTTCAAACAACTGAACTTGATTCTTTACTTCTCCTTTTATGGCTAACATATACTAGTCATATGGTGGAATAGAAATTGATTGACAAGTGAAGATAATTTTTTCCTTGTTAATAATTTTTTCTTCTGCCATATTAACTGGTATGTCTATTCTACTTGTGGATCTAAAACCCTGTATCTTTTTAGCAGTAATCTCTAATTCTTTCTTATTTTCTACTGACATTAACTGAGCTATTTTCACCAGAGGTAGAAATATTGCCTGTGCTATTTTTTTGTTTGGATCTATAATATATGCTTTTTCTGAATCATTTTGTAGCATAGCAATGATATTTTTTATGTATCCTTCATCAATTATTTCTTTTCTAATGTTAATTCCCTTTTTTGCTAAGTCACTCTTAGATGCTAACTGTACTATTGTCATTGCTGGAATTTTTAGTGCTATTTTGAGATCAATGCAAATGCACAAATGTGGTTTTAATTTGATGACAACTTTTTCTGGATATCTCAGATCAAACCCTGTATCAGTATCATGCATGCATTTGGGCATAATATCTTCATTATTATTACTGAATTATCTGAGTTCCTGCTCCTTGAAGAGATCAAAAAGTGCAATGTATGTTTCAAGATTTGAATTGGAGTTCAAATTGTTGTCATTTTTGTTGCTATATTGAGTGGAGCTGGAACCAGTGTTTTTGTCATTGTTATTGTCAGAGTTTGAATTAAAATTAAAATTTGATTCCAATTCCAATGTGCAGCTGTTGATTGGTTTTTTCTCTTCCGGGATTGTGTAGATTATGCATGGTAGTGGATTGTAAATGAAGTCACACTCATTATAATATTGGAAGTTACATGAAATCAGACAGTAATCACATAGTCTTGTGTTTATTTTTTCTAATCATTGCTCTTGTTCTTCTCTAATAGATGCTAATTTCTGGTAGTGTTTATGGAATTGTTCTGAATCTAGTAGATTTATGACTGGCTCTGGGTTCCAGTCAAGTTTTATTGGCTCTGGAAGATTATTTTTGATCATCTTTATTTCTTCTGGTAACACTCCTTTGATTTTGGCAAGAGCTATTTGCCAAATTTTGTCATCATTGTGTGAATATCCATCCAAGTGCTTAACTGTTTGTCTCTAGGCAGTGTTTATGGGCATTTTTTTTCTTATCCAGTCACTTATGAGAATCATGTACTAACACAATTTGTCACATGTTCCTCCTCTTCCAGAAATGTCATTCCACATTCCTTCATCAAGAAGAGTTTTTTCACAAGCCAAGCATGGCTGATTATCCTATTTTCCAACTTGTTTTGGTCTTCTAAAGCATTTTACGACACATAGATGACAGTAGAACTTGGTTGCCATTTAGTATTTCTTATCATCACCACAGCATGCATCTATTGACAACAATTTCTTGCTGCAATCAATGCACTCTAGTTTCAATTGACAATAATTAGACAATTGTGTTTGAGTGTAAATATATGGATGGTAAGTAGTGGTAGGTGTTAAATTTTCTTCCTTCTTTTTCCCTTTTCTCTCATAATTGTCTTCTTTCCACTTCCAAGTTGTTAGTTTGTCCTAATTGTTGTTGGTTTCCAGACTTGGTTGGCATTTCAGGTAAGTTCTTCCTTTTATTTTCCTTTTCTATTGTCATCCCAAGAAAGTATTGGTGGTAGCTTGTTGTGGTTTTTGTTGGCCCAGAACACTTGATAGGCTTCCCAAGTAGGTTTCTCTTTTTCTTTCTCGAATTTGATAAGTGGGGCTGATGACATGGTGATGAGTTTAAAGTGTTCACATGTGATAGGTACCCGTGTGTGTTGGCTATTCTGGCTAAGCTGTAGTTTCTGTGTGTTTTAGTCAAGCATGACATTTGTTTTAACTAGCCAATCATTACCAACTAGTGCTTGGTACTG
Organism: Geosiphon pyriformis; assembly: GCA_016748015.1. Taxonomy (NCBI): domain Eukaryota; kingdom Fungi; phylum Glomeromycota; class Glomeromycetes; order Archaeosporales; family Geosiphonaceae; genus Geosiphon; species Geosiphon pyriformis. Next base: position 105,147 of record JAAOMT010000227.1, on the reverse strand, counting down.
CATAGTCTTCATTACCAAAACTTTGATTGGAGTAATAATACTGTTTACTTTAAAGAAAAAGTTATCAATCTTGCTAATAGGAGTCTTGGTTACTCCATCAGCTGTTATTATCCTGGCACTGGCAGCACAATCAACTCGGCAACCTAATTAGTTTATGAGTTGTCATGTGATAATGCTGTCTGCTAACCTACTATCAAGGATGAGTTTGATAGTGTGATCATCTACTTTGGCATTAGTGTACATAGTGGTAATTGGTTTTTCCTCAAGTGCAGCTCTACTAAACAAAGAAGTTACTGACAGTTCTTCAATTTTGAAGGGAAATATAGCTGCGAGTGACTCGTTTTCTATAACAGTGGCTGGTAATATGTTGCTAATAAGTGATTTCTGGTTTGTCTCTAAGTTGTTGGATGAAACGTTTTCTGAGGTAACTAGAAGGCTTAAATAGTTTTGGGAACTCGGGTTTTGAGTATACCCAGTTTCTGAACTCTGTAGTTGTGATCTTGATGGCTGGTTAGATGAGCTGAGAATTAGTTGGTAAACAACCATTGCCAATCTTCAGTTTTGGGTAACTCTTGATCTGGGATTTTCTGATGTTATCTGAGCTGAGTTTGATAGTGGTGTTAGAATTGGTGGTTGTTAATATATTACTTGTGACTGTGGTTGATAAATAACTGGTGCTGCTGGTTGATAGAGTGGAGTTTGATATACTGGTAGTTGATAAATTGGCAGCTGCATCATTGATAGGTAATTTGATTGATATATTTTTGAGTTGGGTTGATATTTCAAAGTTTGAAACTGGCAATCAGGGTTTTGGTATTGATTTTTTGATCATTGGTTTTCTATTTTTAACCTGCAGTCAAATCTCAAATGTTCTTGTTTATTACAGTAGTGGCAAACATGTGTCTCTTGCTGCTACTGTTGATTGGTTGAAGATAATAGACATGACTGATTCTGAAAATGATTTGTGTTTTCTTGATTATTGCATCATTGTGGGGATTGATAAATTGCCTAATTGTTAGCTAAGTATTTCTCTAATTTTTGGTTGATAAAATTACTGAATTGTTTCAACTTAGAATCCAATTCAGATGATCTATTTATCACTAGATTAACAGTTTAAGCATGGTTAGCTTTAAGTTTAGCTGCTTCAAAATCTCTGGCATTTATAATGGCAGCTTAAAGATCTGTTCGATGCATTGGATGTATGCATTAGAAAATGCTACTGTGCAGGCCTTTAATGAATTGATTTAGGATTTGTAATACTGTGAAATAATCAGCCTGTATGGCCTAGATTTGGTGCAGATTTCTGTAGAAGCATTTTAAGTAAGTAGTAACTGCTTTATTTTCTTTTTGTTTGATGGTGGTAAAAGTGTTTGCCAATCAGTTGATGCTATTATTATTACTGAAATATTGTAAGAATGCAAGCTTAAAGGCATTGAAATCTTGGGATTTGTTAACCAAGCTTTGGTACCATGAATTGGCAGTATTCTGGAGAAAATAGGGAATGGCTTGCATGGCTTTGGTGTTATTCTATCCATTGGCTGCAATGGCTTTTTCCATATCATTCAGCCATACTTGGGCATTGTCTTTTTTGCTGGTGAATTTTTCAAGTTTCACTATTAGAGCATAAGCCTTTTAATTCAAATTTAGTTGCTGTGGTAGTTGAAGTGATAATTAAATTTGGGATTGCAGTGATGGCTGTTGTTGTTAAGCAACTGGTGATTGGTTGGTAACAATTACTGAAGATAAGTGTTTTTGATTATTAATTTCAGAATTTTGATCGTTTTGATTTTTCTGAATTTGAAAATTCAAAGTTTTAACTTCTGGATTTTCTAAATTTGGATTTTGCTAAGTCTAAAAGTTTGGGGTTTTAATGTCTGGATTTTGTGGAATTGGGTTTTGGTAAGTAAATTCTTAATCTTTGGTTTCTTTTTTTTCCTCCTCTTCTGATTCTATTAATTTCTATGGGTCAACTATTCCAAAGTCTGGTTGGGGTGACATTAATCAGTATTCTGATGGGGTGGTTGATCATGATTTAAATTCTTCAAAATAATTGCCATAAGTCTCTAATAACTCTGCTTTCTTTTGTTTACTTTAAAATGGGAGTTGGCCAAATGTTAATATTGTGTTTGATGTGGATTTGCCTGCTAATGAAATGTTAATGGTGCTTCCAAATGTATAGTGGTATGATGAGTTTGTTGGTAATTCAACTCTAGTTTTCTTCCAAGTGGGTGGTTGGATCCCTTTTGATGTCACTGTTGGTATTTGTAGTCTTCTCTTTCTTTTGTTTGCATAAGTGATTGGAAATTGTTGTTGTGTATATCTTTCAATGGTTTAATTAATTTCCTTAATGATTAGTGTGAAACTGTGATTTCTTTGTAAGCTGGTGTGTTAAAATAATTCTGTATAAAAGTTTTCTCTTGCTGATTTAATGTCAATTGTTCTTCTTAGACAGTTTGTGATCTTTTCATTGACATAAAAGTTGAAAGCAGATTCTGCTGGATAATGGTTGTTGTTTAATTCCAGTTGTTGGCTATACTGTTGGAACAAAGATTTGGCAAATCTTAAATGGTTTGTTTCTATGTTTTCTGGTTCTGCCACTTTTGGATAATTGTTGTTGGTGCTGGTTCTCTGTAGGATTATACCTTACAGGAAGCACCAAATGTTACAAGTGATTATTTAGGGTCTCAAATCAAATAACAAAACCCGTAACTTGGTGCTTAGAAGCTATTTGCAATGATGGTGTTGGTAATCTAAAGGTTGTTTGTATTTAAAAGTTTTGGTTGAGTTCTTTGTATAATGAACAGAGATTCAATAGTTGTTTTAATAGCCTCCCGAAATTGCAATTCTATCAAATTTCTTTCTCAGTATGGTGACATGTAATCCTCCTGGTAAGCTATTCTTAAATCTATAAATGTTCTACCCTTGTTTTACGGGTTTTTTACCAGTCTCTATGATGTCTGTAACTTAGTGCTTTAATCCTTAATCAATTGGTCAATTAAAAAGAAATACAAAAGAAATAAAAAAAAATAAAAAATTTAACAAAAGCAATTGCAAATTAGTATTTTGTCAATAGCTGTGATTAAGAGCTATTGTTCTAGTGTAGTTAAGTATTAATTACTATCAACATAAAGTGTTAATAGTAGAAAATGGATTGGAAATATAGAATAATTATTTATTGATATTTATAAATAGAAAGTTGTTTTAGATCAAATCTAAACTAAAAGGTCTGTTTTTTCTATTTCTAACACTACTGCTATATATACATAATTGAGATTTCTCAATTCCTCAATTCTTCACACCAGAAATTTGGAATTCCTGAAATTCTGCAATTCCTTTTGAAAAAAATCTTGGAATTCTGGAATTCTGCGATTCTTTGTACGAGAAACCTGAAATTCCTGGAATCCTGCAATTCCTCTTAAGAAGAATTCTGGAATTTCACATTTACTGCGGCTACTTCTGATTGGCTAATTTATATGCTAATATACTTTTTATGTTCTATGAGTAACAGCATCTATGAATTCACAATCATGTTTTTTGGTTTCACCAATGCCCCTCCTATTTTTCAATGCCTAATGGACAAAGTATTTGAATCAATAAAAAAACTTTGTTCTAGTCTATTTAGATGACATAATAGTTTACTCAAAAATCTGGGATGAATATCTTGAACACTTATAAAAGGTTTTTGACCTGCTCAGAAATGCTAACCTTAAAATTAACCCAATCAAATCTTTCTTTAGATGCCAATTTACCTAGTTCTTTGGCCATCTTATTACAAAAGATGGAATCTTCCCTGACCCAGCTAAAGTTAAAAAAGTTCAGAACATTAGACAATCAATAAATGTTCTTAAACTATGCTCTTTCCTTGGTTTGATCTCTTACTATCGCAAATTTATTAAGGATTTCTTCAAAATTGCCTTTTCTTTCAATCAGCTACTCAGAAAAAATGTCAATTATTACTGAAGCACTCATCAACAAAAAACTTTTGAAATTCTAAAGGAAAAACTTATTATTAAACCAATTTTCAAGCAATCTGATCTGGACCAATCTTTTATTTTCTACACTGATACATCTGGCTATGAACTTGGTGCTGTCTTTTCATAGAAAAATGAAAATGGCAGAAAACATGGCCAGTAGATCTCTCACACTGGCAGAAAAAAACTATTCAGTTACTGAACAAGATTGCTTAATAGTAGTTTGGGCTACTAGTTACTGGGATTAATATTTTTTTGGTGCAAAATTCTTAGTAATAACAGATCATTAAATTTTGGTTTGGCTGTACAATAAAAAGAAGCTGGAACACAAATGAATAACTTACTGAATACTCCACTTAGATGAATTTGACTATAATATTCAATACCACAAAAAAGCAAATTATCAAAACACTAATGCTCTTTTTAGACTTACTATTCAGTGATAATACAATCTCTTAAACCAAACCAACTTAATTATTAGTAATTCCTTCATAAACAAACACGATAATAGATTTGAACAACTACTTTGCCTTAATAGAATTTTTGGGTAAAAGACAATACCCACCAAAATACACTCGACAGCAAAGAGAACATTTGTACAAACAATCAAGTTTCTATTTGATTCACCAGAACCAATTATATTAAAGAAACAAAAAAAATCCTGACTGTTTCCAAAGAGTTATCAGATTTGAAAAAAGAGAAATTGTAATATACAACATACACATTGACCCATTAGCTGGACACTTTGGAAAAACAAAAACAATTCAGAAAATCTTAGCTCATTATTATTGGCCTATCTTGGAAAAAAACATTGCTGAATACATTAAAACCTGTAATATTTGTTAAAAAAGAGGCAAACTTAATTACAAAAAAGATATCTATCCAATCTCTATTGGTCAACCATTTGACAGAATTGGTATAAATGTTGTTAGACTTTTAACAATAACTTCTGATGACAACAGATATATTATCACAACTATTAACTATTTTACAAAGTGGATAGAAGCAAAAGCCACTTTTGACCAAACAGCAGTTTCAATAGCCAATTTCATTTATGAAGATATTATTTGCCATTATGGCTGCTCTAAAAAACTTTTATTTGATAAAGAAAAAGCTTTTTTTAGTACACTGGTTAAAGAACTTTGTAGAAAAATGGGAATACATTATAAACTTTCCTCTTTTTATCACTCTTAAACAAATAACTTAGTAGAATATTTCAATAGAACACTATGTAAAACCCTAGCCAAAACCAGTAAAGAAACAAACTTATGGAACAAAGTACTGCCTTCAGCTTTGTTTGCTTATAGAACTGTAAATTATGACATAATAAGTTATAAATCTTTTTATCTGCTCTATGAATACATGGCAACACTACTAATAGAAACTAATATTGAGACAATATTCTTTAAAGAAATTACAATAGGAAATTACAAAAACATTTTGCAAAGAAGACTTGGTATCATTCTTGACTCCTTGGTAAAAGCACAAATAATTGCTTTTGAAAAGATAAAACAGTTCCAAAAAAAGCTTAAGAAAATAAAAACCTATAAAACACTTTCTTTAAGTATTGGTAACTTGGTATTAGAATACTGTTCAAACAAAAACAATGTCTATGGTAATAAATTTTCTAGCCAATAAAAAGAACTTTTAATAGTTAACAAAGTTTTAAACAATAGTTCTTATATTCTTCAAGATCAATTTAGAACAATCTTCAATGATCATCTTATTCATAGTACATGACTCAAAAAATATCATAAACGACCTGATTGGTTGCCTATTGTGGTAATACCAACTCAAATAATCAACAAAAATTAAGTATAAATAAATACACCATTTCCAAAACAGAGGTATCTTCAATCGACATGAACAATTATTTTCTGAATCAAAACATTCAAAATGCTTTCTATACTCTTTATAAGTATTGGATCAAAAACTATCCAAATGCTACTCTGACCATTGGAAAACAAATTACTATAACTGATAACAGTAGAATACATACTGTTATTAGACCAAAGAAAACTATTACCAGAAGAGAAAAAATTGGTAGCAAAATAAATAAATATCTGTTAGAAAATATAACAGCAGTTATATTCCTACCTTTTAGCACAATTGAAAAAACACTCCAAAAAATCTTATTTATAGACAAAAACTTGTCATATAGAAGGCAATTAAAACTTTATAGTTACTTTAGTGAAATTATAGAGGATATGAAACTTATAAAGAAAACAATTTTAGAGATACAGGCAGAAATTTTGGAATTATACAGTTAGATGTCTCAAAAGTTTTAATTATTGCTAAAAGAGCCAAAACTCTAATACAAAGATTTAGTCTCTTGAATACAAAACTTATTTTACTTCAAGTATTATATACTTTATCCACAAAAAACTTCAACAAACTAGTTAGCTTTGAGTTAAATAAAACTCTTCAAATAGATTATATTATGAATAGCTTGATTTTGCCAGAGCTTAATCTCTTTGGAAAAGATAATATTATGGTTGAAACTTATACTTCTTATTAATTATCACATGTATTAGCCACTGATGTCATATAAATTAGCCACTTTATTTTTAGAAAGTGATTATTAACCTGATCAATAACCTAATTATAGACCTGATCATTGACTACTTTTAATAGCTATATAAGCAATAAATCTCTTAACTGTAGAAAAGCATATAAAAAATCAAGAAAATTAAATAAATAAAATAACAACTTTCATCTTAATCTTTCTTTTATTGCTAATTTCCCTTTCCTTACTTTCAAGTATTTAAACATCTTGGGATAAAAAATTACTTGTTGATTATTCCTTACTCTTTTTCTAAAATGTGTAATTGCAGCATTTGAAGTTTATTGAATAAAATGTGACTGAAGAGTAAATCTAATATCTAATATTAAATTCTAAGAATGCCAACATAAAGCATAGAATTATATCAGTGTATGATCATTTGTTGACAGTACAGACTATCTTTTTACTTTCAGATTCCCTGGTTATCTTTGAAAAATATAGCAATTGAGATATTTTATGAGACTAATCTTACATATTGAATTTATACTTATTTAATTCGCTCTTTGAAGTTGAATTCTCTTTGATTCTTTTTATCACCTTACAATTCTGTTCTCCCTTGCTATCTGTTAGCTTGTTACTTCAACCCATAACAGTATAATAGGTTAATAGGTAAAACAATTCTTGGTTTTTTTTAAGTAGACAGTTATATTTTCTTTGGAGTTCTTGCTGAAATTTATAATTTCTCTTTTATCTTTGTCTATAAAGGTAATAAAAAATTTCTATTGAATGTAATTCTTAATTTCATAATTTATCTTTGTAATTAGTGGATGAACAAATAATTTTGTAAAAGTGTAGTATTTTGGAGTAATTTACTATAGAAATTTTTTAAAGCAGCTTCTGAATCTACTTGGTTTTTTAAGTAGAATATAATTTTTTTATTAACATAGAAGTTAAAAGCTAATTCTGTTGACCAATAATTATTTATTAGTTTTAGATAAGTTTAGTAATATTGAAATAAGAATTTTGCAAATCTTAAATGGCTTGTTTTTATTATTTCTGGTTCTGACACTTTTTTAGATGATAAATATTGGTGTTGGTTCTGTTAGATTATACTTTATAGAAAGCATTAAATATTACAAGTAATTATTTAAAGTGTTAAAACAAATAACAAATCTGTAATTTGATGCTTAATGGCAATTAATATTAGTAATTTCTAAAAGTTTTGGAGTTTAAAGGTTTTAGTTAAGTTTTTTATATAATGAACAGAAATTCAATTAATAGTTGTCTTCTGTAAATTTTTTTTTAGCATAATAACTGGTTTATTCTAATAGTTATGCTTTTTTAGTAAGTTATTCTTAAGTTTTTTACTCTTGTCTTCAGGTTTTTTATTAGATTATCCTTGACATCAAATACTTAATACTTAATTTTTTTAATTAATTAGTAAACAACAAAAAAAATAAAATAAAAAAAATAAAAAAAAATAAAAAAAAATTTTTTTATCAAAAATTATAATCAAGAACTATTGGTCCAATATAGTTAAAAATCAAATTTTATCAACATAAAGTGTTAATAATATGAAATTAATTAATATTTTTTAATCAAATAATGCAAATATGAATTAAATAATAATGAATATTTTATTGATATAAGTATAATTTCATTTTAAGTTATAGAAAACTATTTTTTGAAGAAAAAAATATTGAATAATTATTGATTTTTAATTACTGTTCTGAATTTTGCTAATTCTCAAATCTGCTTTTTTTATTTTTAATACTTTTATTATATATACATAATTTGTATTATATAAGATTTCACATATTCTTAAGCAATATGTCATAATTTTCTGACAATGTGCTTATTGCTGAGCAATATGCCATACTTTTTTAACAATGTGCTTATTGCTGAGCAATGTGTCATAATTTTTTAACAATGTATTCACTTACTAGGTACTATTTTCTTATTGATTTATTTTTACTATCTGTTTTTTCTATTTTTTTCTTGTACTTATATTCTATAAATAACATTAAGAACAAAGGTAAGAAAATAATTAATTTGGTTTTAAACACAGATTCTGTAAATTATATATAAGTAATTTTTAGTTTTAAATATTTTTTTTATTTGAGATAATATAAATATATAGATAAGGTAAATTTAAGAAATATGAATAAAAAAATATTAAGTTTTTTCTATCTGTTCTTTTTTCTATTTTGCTAAAACTACTTATTTTTATATATATTGCTAGTTTTACAAAATTGTTTTTGATTATTTGTTATTATTAGTTATTACTTGCTATTTCTGTTTTTGTTTTATTTTTTTATATTATAACTAGTTATCTTATATTATGGTTAGTTATTTCATGTTATTGTGTGTTATCTTGTGTTATTTTGAATTATTACACATTATTCTGTATTATTTTATATTATCACATTTTTTTTAAGTTATCATATTTTTAGTTACATTTTTCAATATCTTTTAAATTGGTTTTTTATTTGAGTAATACTGTTTTAAGTAGTAGTATGTCTATAAAAAAAATGCTTAAAAAAGCTTTTTTTTTCAAAAAAAAAGATTGTTTTTGGTAATGTTAAACACTCTGATAACAAAAAAAATATTATTAATCAAGTTTGGTTCTAGTAACATGTGTTTAGATGTTGATAGTAAATTTAGTAATGGTAAAAATAGTATTATTATGGATAATATTAATAATGAATCTCTCTTAGATTTAGCTACTACTATTTTTAAAGCCAAAAAATTTAATATTAAAATAGTTTATGACTTTTTTTTGGTTTTTTCAACTTTAATATGAAAGAAAAGATTAGGTTTTTTTTATTTCCTTTTAATATTTCTTTGGACAAAAAATAGGTTGATCTAAAAATTATTAAGACTTAAATAGAAATAGCTATCAAAAAATTATTTGCATTAAATATTAATCTCTTGGCAATAAAAAAAATTAACAACAGCAAAAATTTAGGCAGTTAAAAAAATGTTTTTATTAATTAATAGTTTTGAGGAGATTATTATCTTCTCAAAATTTGAAAAAATTATTAAATCTATGTTTACTTCAGAAAAAAACATGATTAAAACTACATTATTGGCTAAAAAAAAGGAGTTAAAATAAACAGTAATCTTAAAAAACAAGAAATTAAATCAGATTAGGCTGTAATAATAATAAAAATTTTTATAAACTCACTAAAAAAAATGATTGTCACAGCTCTTTCTAAATTTAGTTAGATAATGTCAATTCAATTATAATTAATTAAATTATAACAAAAGACTATAGTAAAGTTTGCTAAATTAGGTTAGACCAATTAATTAGTCACTAAGTAATTATTTTTTATTAGAAAGAATTCAATAAAAGTGGCCAAAGGTGTGAGTAATTATAATACATAAATATCTAAAAATTATTTTAAAACACTTTTGTTTATCTTGATTATAAAAACAATAGCTTATAATTTAAATATTTTGTTGAAAAAAACTGGTAAAAAAACTTAAATCATTTATTGATTGATCAAAACAGATAATAGAGTTTATTATACTATGATTGGTTTTGAGTCTGTTTTTCATACAGAGCCAATATATAATAATATAAAACATTTTTAAATTAGATTAGACTTAGTACATTGCAAAAAGTATGAACATTTTAGATATTTCTTACTTAAATACAATTTTTTTGGCTCTTTTGTTCTATCTTATAAAAAAGTTTATAAAAAGTTTATTTTGGATTAAGATTATCTTTATTTTGTTCACTTTTATGTAAAAAAAAATGTGTCTATTTCACAATTTGCAGCATTTAGTAGCAAGTTTTGGGCCTAAATAGTATTTCTAACAACTGTTTTTACCAATATTTATTCTACTTCTGTCCATAAACTCTCTTTTTCTGATGCTTTACTCTTAGTAATAAGGCCTCTATTTTTCAAGATATGTCTATAATTGGTAATTAGTTGGCTTTTTTAGAATGATCTTTGAAGTTTTTAACTAATCAAATGTCTAGTTGTGTATATAGACTCAGTAATATAAACTTAGTACTATTGGTTCTTTTTTTTTTGCTTTTATCTTAGCAAATTTATTTACTTTAAATTCAGATTTGGTTTCAAACATGGTTTTAAATAACTCAAAAATGTTATTTTTCTTTTTTCTTCAAGCAAATACTGAAGCTTTAGTGTTGGATTCAAATAGTTTAGAGTTTTGACCACTAAAGTAAGTAGTCTAAAGTCGAAAATAATGGCTTTTAAGATTTTTATTGGCTTAATTTTAAAGAAGTTATATCAATTGTGTACTGGTTCAGATTTTTTGGTATATTTTTTGTCTTAATAAACAAATTTATTTGGAAAATAGCTACATATAATGTTAAAGATATAAACAATTTGGCAAAACAAGAAAATATTGTTTAATAACACAAAGATAAAGGTAATTCTATATCTATTATTATAAAAACAAAGCTAAAAAGTAAAATTTGTCCTTAAATAATAAACAAATTTAATAAAATTAAATTTTTTATCTTAAGTGTTAATTCTAATTATTTAGGTTTTGATGTTACTGTAATAATCAACAATAATATTGTTAAACATGTTTACAAAATTTCAGAGGTAGCTAATTGGCTTTTATCTATATGTTTACTGTTCAAAAATTGTCTTTTGGTTTTTATTTTGGGTTTAAATACTAAGATTACTTTAGGAAAAAAATTAATTCAGTCCTGCAAAGTCAATTTTATAATGACTGAGACTTTGAATAGTAATGTTTTTGTGGTTTTTAGTAGTAATTTCAACAAAAATAATTTTAATTGAAATACAAATTTCAAAAAATTTTTGAACATGAGTTTATGTAATACTTTTAGTGGTTTTTTAATGTATAAGTTGCCTACATGATCCAATTTTAAGAGGATTAATAGACATATAAACTTTATTTTGATTAGTAAAGATTTTTAAAGTTTATTTCTTAATCAACAAATTTATAATCCAGATAAGTTTTTTAATATTAATTATATGATTATCTTAGTAAATATTGGCTTAAAAAAACTTTTTGATTCTTAGCTTATTTTAGTGTATAAACAAGCTACTAAAAATAGGTAGAAATTTAAAGTCAGTAGAGTTAGTAAAGAAGTCTAAAAAATTTTATAAATCTGTTATTGATTGCTGTTTTGGCTGCTGCTAACAATTTTGGAAACTGTAAAGAGAGGTTTAATATTAATAAAATATGAAAACTGCACAATCAGGTGGTTTGCTTTGTTGTTAATGCTGTTTTCTCAAAGACATAGTACTGAGATAATAATGCAATCAAGTATGCTATATTCTTTAAGTTTCACAAATTAGAATTGCTAATGTTAAGGATCTTAAAAACATACAAGTTAAATAATTCAGAAGAGTTTCAAGCTTTAATTAATAAATAAATTGAATTAAATTTTGACCAGACAGTTGAGTTCAAAAAATTTGCTAATAATGGTTATGTCAAAATCTTAATTAAACAATTACTGGCTCAATTTAGGAAGTTTTATAGATTTTATAAGATGCTGAAGTCTAAGATAGCTAAAAATTTTTATATTAAAGTTGCTATTATCAGATATATGAAAGCTTTTACTAATAATAAAAATTGATGATAAAAAACATGCTGAAAAAGCCTTTTAAAAAAATTATATTAAATTATTTGGTTAATAATAGTAATTTAATTTTGGAACCTAATTTGGTCAAGTACAGAATTAATTTGATTATAAAAAATTGGACCAAAAAAATACTGTCAATAATACTGTTTTTTTTTATTGGCAAAAGCAATTCATGTCTTTTAAATATATTGAAAATAGAGCATTCTCTGATGTTATAAAGCCTATTAGCTTTGTTGAGTTTATATTGGTGGTTAAGAATTTTTTTAATAAAAAAGCTGTTAAACTGTCTGATATTTTTAATAAGATGTAAAAACATTGTAATAAACATGTTTTAAATCTTCTTTTTTTTTTTTTTTTTTTTAACAAGTAAAGTCCAAACACTACCTAGTACAATACATCATTAAATAATCTAAACT
>JAAOMT010000227.1:48350-85984 GCA_016748015.1 Geosiphon pyriformis | reverse complement strand
TATTTTAAAAAAAAAAAAAAAAAAAAAAAAAAAAAAAAAGTCTAAAGTTTTTTCGAAAGAAGTTTTTTACCATTCAGTACGATAAATCAAAACCATTCTTCGATTACAAGGCCATTGTTGGCTCTGTTATTGCTGTTATAAAGAAAACCATTAAAGCTTCTGGTTCTAAGAATGGTTTCAAGGCTGTTGCATCAAGAAAGAAGAGAAAGGGTGGTATGTTGGAAGAGAGTATTGATAATAAAGGGGTTGCTGCCAAAGCTTTTGGCGCTCGTTCATAGGGTTCTGAGGCTGGAGACACTATGGAATCTGAGAGTATTGACATGGAAAAAGAATGCTTGGTTGAAAAAACCAATGTAGACTATGATAATAATGGTGCTTTCGCAGAAGGGGATCCTGATCAAACACCAAAGGGTTTGCGTGTGAAGATTAAGAAAGTGTTAGGAAAGCCACTGGGTGTGATTGATTATGATACTGTCGATGCAAAAGATGATGTGTTGGATGATTTTCTTCTTCTTTCATCCCCTCTTCTAGTCAAGCCGTCCATTCAAGTGCCTGTTTGCAAATCCTTCACTTTAGATATTGATCTTGTAGTAGTGACTGGGAAATCCTCTCAGGAAAAAGTCAATTTTGTCAGAAAAATTTTTTCAGGTGTAAATGGTTTTGGGGGGGCTTCTACCTCCTCAAAATTTAGTGGAATCATCCAGGCATCTTTTACTTCTGAAAAGCCAATGATGGCAGCTGCACAATTGGCAAATAATTATGGTATTGTGGTAAACACTGATCTTAAGCACCCCATCAACAATCATATGAATCGGGCAATTGTATTGAAAAAAATTCCTGTGGGAACCTCCATTGAGGCAGTGTGTGCAGCCATTTCTGAATTTGGGCTTATTAAGTCAATCAAGATGCAGTTGGTAAGTCTATGGCAAAAAACAATCGTCAAATTGAAGGATTAAAATCAGGCTGATTTGTTGGTGGCTAAGTGGTCCATCCTTATTGGGAAAGATGCTGTGTGTATGGCCTGGGCCGATGTTGACAAACAAACGTGGGATGCCAGAAATGAGTTTAGGGCTTTGCTTTATACTCTCTCCATAAGCACCAATGCTCATGATCTTTGGAATTTTATTGGTTTGGTTGGTGGGAAAACATGTGTTATTGAATGCAATTGTGTTAGTTATGTCTGAGCACACTGTGCCACTGTGTGCTTTGATTCTGAGAGTAGCCTAATTCAGGCAATGGCAAACACTCCTGTTATAAAGAGTGTTGGTCTCCAATAGTCTCGTTTAACCACTGCACTGTATTCAATTTGCAAAAAATCTGGTCATACTTCTCTCACTTGTCATACTGCTGGTGTGTTCTCAGGTCCTAGGAGCAAGAGAGCTCCTCTTTTAGCTCAGGATCAGTTCCATCTGGCTAAGATATATGAAAAAAAATCTGCCCCTGTTACTCGTCCTTTGGCTTTTGATGGAAAAACTTGGGCCTCCATGGTTGGCTCTATTCACTCAGACATTTCTCTTAGATACAACTCTCAGCTTGGTTCCATTGGAAATGATAAACCACTTCCTCTAGTAGTGAATAATTTGGAAAAATGTTTGGTTAACATTGAAAGCAGTCTTGTCAGCCTCGCAAGACAAATTGATAAGTTGGCTAAGAGGTTGGAATCATTCATGCTAGCAGTTTCTCAGCCTAGCTCTGGATGTCAGCTGCCAGTGACCTCCCCATCATAGAATCAAAAAGAAGATATAGTAATGGGAGTGGGTTCGGGTGATATCACTAGTGACAAGACTGCTGCCATTCTGGGTTCAACTGCCTCATCTAAGGTTGTGAAATTGGAAAACATGTTGGAAGATCTTTCTGCTTTGGTCATGAGTCTATCAGCACGCTTAGATGGTTTTGTTTTGGCAGGTGGTGCTCTTCTTCTACCTCTTTCTCAATGAGTAGTCTGGTATAGAAAATTGCTACGTGTAATGTTTGTGGGTTGAACAATCCTGCAAAGCAAGATGATGTCATTTGTTGGCACAAGGATATGAACAATTTGGTTTTTATTTTTATGGAGTCAAATCTTAAAGGGAAAGTTTGTTCATGGTTGGCCAACAAATTTGATAGTGTTTGGGTTTTTACTTCTGGTCTGAATTCTGGTTCTTTGGGTGCTGGGGTGTTAATTGTCATGAATTCTTCTTTAGCAAAGCATGTCTGCAAGATCTTTGAGGTGCCTGGTCGGCTCCTATCCATCAAGTTACTTTTCAAAAATAAACTTTTAGTGTCTATTTTGGGGCTCTATGCTGGTGCTTCATCAGTGGTTCAGTTTTCTCAGACTGGTGAGATCAACTCTCTTATTGCTAAAGCCGTTAATGAGTCTTTTTTTGTTATTCTTGGTAGTGATTTTAATCAGAATGGTTCGCACAAATGTACCAGTTTCAAAAAATGTTTTGATTTGGGTTTGATTAACTCTCTGGAGGGGAGCTTTTTTGTGAAATTACCTACTTGGTACAATTCTTGTGGTGTCACTAAGACAATCAACTATGTGTTTGTTTTTTCTAATTTGGTTGGTGTGGTGGTAAATTGTGGTGTGGATGGCATTGAGGAATATTTTGATACCAATTACAAGGCTGTTTATGTTTTTGTGGGACTGGATGGCCTGTTTGATGTCCAGTTGAATTCACTATGCAAACAAGCTAATAGAGATCATTGGAAGTATGATATCAAAAATACCAATGAGATTAAGTGGTCAGAATTCAGGAATGCTATGGCTGCTAATACTGTTATGTTCTTGGATGAGTTTGTTGTGGCTAAACAGTTTTCTGGTCTGGATGCGATAAGGGACATTGTTTGTAAGATTATGGTTCTTTCGGCTGGTAGAATGTTCAAGAAAAAATAGTTTAGGTGTTTTAATTGTGTTTTTAATAAGATATCTTTCTGGTTTCATAAACTGGAGCTACTTGTGTCTAAACTGGTGAAGGCTTCTCGGTTGGTTTCTGGCGGAGATTTTGCTTTGTTGTTGAATACTTGGAACAGGCTTGATTCTGTGGATGCTTTGCCAGTAAGATCTCTGTTTCTTTCTGGTGCCAGTTTTGATGTGATCCGTTCTGGGCTGGCTATGGTAAAGAAGTCTTACCGCTTTTCTAAGTTGTTGAAATTTAAGTGTGCTGAAGAATCTAGTGTAAGGCAGGCTATTGAGAAGAGAATGGAGAGTTTTGAAGTGGATAAGAGTCATACCATTAGAAGTGTTTTGGAGTGTCCTTTTTGTAAAGTGGTGTTGGATCATTTGGTGAATGATAGGAAGTTGGTCCTGAAGTCTGAGTTGGTTAAATCTAAGGTAGATGGAATCATGGAGGGTTGAACTAGGAAACGTGTGATGGCTTTTGATATCTTTGGTGATTGAGTAAGGCAATTTCTGCCTTTGAATCATGTCTTCGATGGTGTCTTCTCTAATGTAATACATTCAATTGGTTTTGATGAAATGTTTGATGTTATTTCAAATTTGCCCAATGGGAAAGCAGCTGGTCTTTCTGGTATCCCTAATGAACTTTGGAAACACTGTAACAAGTTGGTCTTGGATATGCTTTTGGTGCTCTTAAATTTTTGTTTGGGTTGTGAGTCAGTGCCTAGACCTTGGAGGGAAGTTTGGGTTTCAATGATTCCTAAATCTTACGAGTAGAAGGGGGTTCTTATAAATACCCATCCTATTGCTTTGATTAAGACAGCTCACAAGGTCTTTTCCAAGATTCTTTCAGATCAGATCTCTCTGGCTTGTAGCACTTTTGATGTCCTTCACAGGGACAATTTCTCTGTTCTGAAAAGTATGTCTATTCAATTGTCTATATTTGCTATTGGTTTGGTGATCGAAGATGCTTTGGAAAAGAACCAAGAGTTGTGGCTGGTTTTACAGAATATGCACAAAGCTTATGATTCTGTTGGTTGGGAGCATCTTAAGAGGAGTTTGATCAGGATCAAAATGTGTGACAAATTTATCAGATTTTTTGGTAGCATTCATAATGGTCATACTAACAGAGTGATGACAGATTTTGGTTTAACTGATGGATATCATGTTCATGATGGATTGGATCAGGAGGAGGTTTTTTTGCCACTTCTCTGGCACATATTTTATGACTCGCTTTTGTGTGAGGTTAAGAGACAGGAGAGCATTTGTGGTTACAGGTTGATTTCTTATTTTGTTTCTAAGACTGGCTGGGTGAAATCTCAAGCTGGGCTGACATTATTTCTGGCCGCTGGTGCTTTTGTTGATGATACTATTTGGGTTGGTAGCAGCCAAGCTGCTACACAACACATCCTCAATGTTGCTAATGATTTTTTTCATTTAAATGACATTTTGATAAACAATAACAAGACTGTGGTCATTTTTATCAACTGTCAGGTCACTGCTCCTTATCTAACTATTAGTGATATGCCAATTTCCATCACTAAAAGAGGTGAACCTCATCATTATCTGGGTATTTTTTTATCTTCTGATGGTCTTTTGAAGTCTAACTTGGTTAAGGCGCATTTGGATGTTCGGTTTTTCATCAATCTCATTCTGAAAAAAGTTATTTCAGATAAACAGTTTGCTTATTTAGTGTCTTCAGTTTTCTTTCCTATCATTAGCTACAGAATTCAGTTCAGTTTTATTCCTCTCAGTGTGTGTAATAAATGGGATGCTTTGATTCACAAGGGCCTGAAATCCAAATTTGGACTGCCTCTGGACTTTTCCAATGATGCACTTCATTATCCTTCCTTGTACAATCTAAAAACTTTTGAGCAGATGCAGACTAAAAGCAAGTCAGCTTCTGTCATTGCTTTTGCGAATTTGGTTGGTGTTTTGGATCACTTGTTTTCTTATAGGTCTCACAATCTCTAGGTTTTCAGCTGGCATCCTCGTCACCCTTTGTTGTTTTCTGTTCATGTTAGAGTCAGCCCTTCAAACAACTTTTTGGTAGGTGTGGTTTGTATTTTTTCTGGGTGTGATTTGTCTTTGGGTGGCTCTCTAACCAGTGCTTTTTGTCTTCGGAGCAGTACTTCTATGTCTCTGGTACTCGATGAAACAATTTTCTTCAAATGTGTCTCCTTCCTCAAACATTATGATATTGCTTTCATAGAACAACTTTGTGACAAAAATGGCATTGTTTTTGATTGGAGAACTTTTAAGTGTTGGAAAAGACTGGACTCCCATGGTCCGGTCTCCTCCTGGTTTGATCTCTCTGTACATTTTCTTGGTGGTGTAGCTTCTCCTTTTGGTTGTTCCCCTCATGAAGATGTTGGTGGCTCTTCTGACATTCATTAATCTTTTGGTTTTGGTGTTATTTGTAATGATCTGTTGAATGTAGGTGCCACCCACCTTTTTGTGTACACAGATGGGTCTCTGAATAACCTGGGCACTGTTGACATGTTGGCTGGTGCTGCAGTTTTCTTTGAGGACATTGATTTGGGTCTGGGTGTGGGAGTTTCTGGTTTGGTTTCTTCTACTTTGGTGAAGTTGCAGGCCATTGCTTTAGCTCTTGAGTGTGTTCCTTCTTTTTGTTTGGTTGACTTGTTCTCAGACAGCCAGGTGGCTATTGATGCTTGCAGGTTGAAGTCTTTATCGGTTGGCCCTGATTTCAGGAATTGTTGTTGGATTGAGCGTCATCACATCACCAATGTTATTTATCACAAAAATTTGGATGTTAATTGAATTAAGGTTAAGGGCCATTTGGGTGTCTCAGGCAACAAGCATGCTGATGCACTGGCTAAGAATGCTGCCCTTTTTGCCTGGTACCTGTCCCACTTGGTTAATGAGAGGTTTTTGAAGGCTGGTGTTGATACAGTTTCTGGTAATTTGAGGCATTTTGTTTGTGACGTTTTCAGGTCAATCTATTATGCACATTGGGAGGTTGGTTCTGGTTCCCGGGTTGTTCTGGATTGTTTGCGTGCTGATATTGACTAGTTGAGGTTTTCTCTGGTGTGGCACCCAGATTTCTACATGGCAATTGGTTTTACTAGTATTTGGATAGCTGGCTTTCGTACATATTTTATGAAAGCCCTTCATCATCACTTTTCTGTTGCTGTACGAAAGCATCTGTATGATAAGGGTTATCCCAGTGTAGTTTGTTTGTTCTGTGGTAAGGTTGAAGTCTTAGATCATGTCTTTTCTTGCTCTTCTGATGCTTATAGTCATGCCAATTTGTTGGACACTTATGCAGCTGCCTGGGAGGTGCGTTCTGGTCTGTTTC
The DNA here is from genome assembly GCA_016748015.1 of Geosiphon pyriformis. Lineage (NCBI taxonomy): Eukaryota > Fungi > Glomeromycota > Glomeromycetes > Archaeosporales > Geosiphonaceae > Geosiphon > Geosiphon pyriformis. The sequence continues at coordinate 79,781 of JAAOMT010000227.1, read as the reverse complement.
ATTCTTCTTTGTGCATATCATAATTGTTATCAACTTGTATTTCAGATGTGACTGTCAGTATGGCTCTGTGTAAGGGTTTTGTTTTCGGCGATTGGTATTGTGAATCTGTTTTAGTTTACAAGAATCCTAAGGTGGCAGTGGTCAATGTTGTGAATTTTGTACGTGAGTTTTGTCTTGCATTTTGTGATAATATCTGGCTGGTCCATGTGAAACACTGGGCCATTATGGAGAAGAATAAGTTGATTCCACATGATGATTCCATTTCTGTCACTGTTTCTGGTTTTTCTACACAGCTTTTGGCTGGGGTGGTTAGGTTGTTGGGTGTTGCTGATGCATTCAACATCAGCTTTGGGTATCATAAGCGTTGTTTGTTTTATGCAGGTGTTAGTGACATGGCTTCAGTTCATATAAGTGCATAGTGTTGTTCTGACTAGTCTGAGTGTTTAGTTACATGTAGCAAAGACATAATTCATGCCTAGTTTAAATCATTGGTATGATGTATAGCACTAGGTGGTGTTTAGACTCCACTCATTAAATTAAAAAAAAAAATTAAGACTATAAGAAAAATTTTTTCAAAAATTCAGTCTAATTGGTATTATTTTTAGAAATAAAAATTATAATAAATAGAAAATAGCCAATAAAAAAAAGCATAATAAAAAAAATTTTTTTAAAGGAATTGCAGAATTCCGAAATTCCAAAATTTTAGAATTTTTATTAAAAAAATTCTAAAATTTCAAAGAATTTTATATAACACAAATTATGTATATATAATAAGAATATTAAAAGCAAAAAAAGTATTTAATATTCAGAATTCAGAACAAAAAACAGTAGTTAAAGATAAATAATTATTAAATATCTCTTTTTTTAAAAGATAGTTTTCTATAACTTGAAGAGTAGTTATACTTATATTAATAAACATATTAATTATCATTCAATTTATATTATTATTATTAAATTAAAAACTACAAATCACTTTTATACTATCAACAATCTATGTTGATAGAAACTACTATTTAATTACATTAGACCAATAACTCTTAATTATAGTTATTAATAGAATACTAATTTTTTATTTATTTTTTTATTTTTTTTTTATTTTTTAGTTTTGTTTCTTTGTTATTTACTAAGTAATTAAGAGATTAAGTACTGAGTTATTAACATTAAAGATAACTTGGTAAAAAATCTGTAAAACAAAGATAGAAAATTTAAGAATAGCTTATTAGAAGAACATGACTATCAAAATAAACCAGTCATTATGTTGAAGAAAAAAATTCACAAAAAAAAACCATCAATTAAATATCTGTTTATTATACAAAAAACTCAATCCAAAATCTTTAAACTTTAAAACCTTTAGAATTTATTATTATTAATAGCTATTGAGTATCAAATTATAAGTTTGTTATTTGCTTCAACATTTCAAATAATTACTTATAATATTTGGTGCTCCCTATAAGATATAATCTAACAAAAAACTAGCACTAACATCAACTATCTGAAAAAATAGCAGAATCAGAAGTAATAAAAACAAACCATTTAGAATTCACAAAATTCTTATTCTAACATTATCAAAATTATCTAAGACTAACAAATAATTATTGGCCAACAAAATTAGCCTTCAATTTTTACATAAACAAAAAGATTATATACTACTTACAAGACCAAAGAGATCCAAAAACTATCATTAAAAATTTCTACAGTAAGTTATTACAATACATCAGTTTTTCACAAAATTATAGTTTTGTCTTAATAATAACAGAAATAAATTACAAGATTAAAAATTATACCAAACAGAAATTCTTTATTATTTTTGCCAACAAAAAAAAAGCTATAAACTTCAGTAAAAACACCAAAAAAATACAATTGCCTATTTAAAAAAAACCAAGAATTGTTTTATTTATTAATCCATTATATTATTACATGTCTAAAAGCACTATTCAGATAATATTAACAGTTATGTTCACATTAAAAACACTATTATCTAGAGTACTGTTCCAAAATAATCAAGAAAAAGCCAAATTATTAGGAATTTATGACAATTTTTTTAAAAGATTTAAATTATGATTAACAATTCTATCAAGACTTTAATCACTATTATCTTAACCAAATTTTAGATTGACCAGTAATTAGGCAGATACCAATTCAAAAAAAAAAGACAACAATTAAAAAAATAATAATCAAAATCCAATTTCAAATAACTTAGAAGTTTAAACTCTGATTGTTTAAATTCAGCAAAATTCAAACAATCCAAATTCTGTTTTTATTCTTCCATAAAACTTATCTTTAATTATTCTAATTAATCAACTGTTAATAGTACCAATTGCCATCCAGCAATAATTATAACAACAATTATTCTTTATACTAATAGCATATACACTAATTATCAAACTCAAGAAATTTACCAATAAAAAAAACAATACTTAAGCATAGTTAAACAATATAGCAAAAACTATTGCAGCTAACAGCTAGAACAATATTAGAGTTTTTTAAGCAATTTTTTACTTTTTATAAAATATTGCTGACTTATAATATCAAAGCTTAATCAACAAACCACAAATCTTTAATAAATTCAAAATTGCATTTCTATAATACATTAATAATTACAATAGCATCAATTGATTATTAACTGAATTTATTACTTTCAAACAAAATAATACTAAAACAGTCACCATGTATCTGAGATATTTCTACCAAAATCTGCACTAAATCCAAGCAATTAAAACTGATTACTTTATAATACCACAAATTTTAAATTAATTCATTTATAGATTATATAGCAGTTTATTATAATGAGTATATCTAATGTACTCAAATACTTTTTAAGATACAGTTACTTATGCCAAAGATTTTAAATCAGTTAAACTTAAAGCCAATTATGTTTAAGCTATAAATTTGGTAATAAACAGATCATCTAAATTGAATTTAAAGCTAAAGCAATTTAGTAATTCTATTAACCAGAAACTAAAAAAATACTTAATTAACAATTAAGTCATCTATTAGTTTTCACAATATTGTGACAATTAAAAAAATTCCAATCAGTTTTAAAATCAGTTGCATTTATTATTATTATTTTTAACAAATTAATTATAATAACAAAAAATATGTAATTGCTACTATTATAATAAACACAGCTATTTAAAAGCAGATTGTTGCTTTAAATATAATAATCTACAATCAAAAAACCAATATAAAAACTCTGATTACAGATTTTAAACCTCTAAGTTATACTAACAACTCAATTAAACAATATTAATATTAGCTTTATTATACTTTAATAATACAACAATTAATATATGTATCTCCAATTTATTTAACTCTAATACTGGTAATTTATCAAGCCCTACAGTTACAAATAATTTATTAATTTCAACAAATTCAAATATTATTTCGAAATACTGTGCCAATATCAATCAGAAATCTAAGACCAAGAATTACTTATACTTAACAGAATTAGAGATTAGTAATAGTAATATATTAACTGATTCCTAGTTTATTAAACTAGTCATTAAAATTACATCAGCAGAGTTCAAAAAGTGAATACACTCAAAACTCGAATTTTCAAAGCTATTTAAGTCTCTTAGTTATCTCAGAAAATATTTAATTTAGCAACTCAAAATTACTAACACAACCACTAACCAACAATATTCTATTAATAATTGTTATAAAAGACAAATTATTAGCCACTATTTTTTTATTTGAGTTGAAAAATCAATTAGAAATTTTTTTATTTAGTAAAGCCACTCTTAATACCAAACTTATTACTATTATGTATACTAATGTTAAAGTTGATGGCTAATCTATTAAACTAATTTTTAATAACAGGTCAGTAAGCAATATTATTATATAATAATTTATAGACCAATTAGGTTACTAAGTTGATTATGCTGCTAGCACCAAAATTATTACAGCCAATAAAACAACCAAGACTTTTATTGGCAAAATAAACAACTTTCTTTTTAAAATTAATGGTATTATTATATCTATTAAAGTTTTTATTATAAAAGCCACATAATATTAAGTTCTTATTAGTAATGATTGGCTGTCCAAGACCAATGCTATGCTCAACTGAAATACACAGAAGCTATAGTTTAGTCAAAATAGTTAGCATACTTAGATACTAGTTACTTGTAATTATTTTAAAGCAATCTAAACACAATTACTAATAGAACTCAAAAAAAAAAAAACCAAATTTATCTGGAAAATTTATCAAGTTTTATGGACTAAAGACAACTATAACAAGCTATTACTAATTCTATCTTGAAATGACAAAAAATAAAAAAAATAAACTACAAACTACTATCTTCACAAAAAAAATATTCAATAATTGGCATGTTTTATACTTAACACCAGAACCAAGAAAATAATCATCTTATATTTTTCTTAAATATATTAATTATAAAAAAAAGCTTTTATCTATAAGAGCTTAAATTTTACTCAAAAAAAATTATGAAACACATACTTGCTACTACTCTAAAGCATGTTACCAAAAGTGTATTACCAAAAATGTTTTAACTACTCAAAATGACAAGAAAAATAGGATAATGAATCATGTTTTACTTGTAGAAAAATGCTATTTGATGAAAAAATGTAAAATAACATTCCTAATTAAGAAAAAATGTATAACACATCATGTTAATATACAATTCTCATAAGCAACTAAGTAAAAAAAAAATGTCTTTTAATGCTGTATAGAACTAAATACTCTTATACTTGAATAGTTATTTATATGACAAAAACAAGATCTGAAGAATAACAAATGTTAAAGTTAAAGACACTTCATTTAGTAAAATTTTAATAATAAAAAACAATTCACCAAAATCTGTTAAAACTGTTTTCATATCAAACCCAGATATTTTTATTGACATTTTAAGTGACTCAGAGCAATTTTACAAATACTACCAAGATTTAGCACCTACTTGAGAAAAGCAAGAGCAGTATTTAAAACAATTAAATAGTAAACTTTGTAATAATTGTTTAATTCTTCATGATTTCAAATATTGTGACAATTGTGATCTCATTTACAATTTTTCACTGTGTATAATCTATTTAATCTTCAAAAAAAAGAGCCAATTAGCAATTGTGTTTCAGAATTAGAATTGAAAATTAATCTCAATTTAAACTTTAATAATAATAACAACAATAGTTCTAATACTATTTACAATGACAATTACAATAATAATAATTTAAACTCTAATTACAACTCTAAATAATATATTACACTTCCAAATTTTTCAAAGAAGTAGAAACTTAAATATTTCAATAATAATAAAGAAAATATTATACCAAAATACATACATAATATTAATACAGAGTTTGATCTCAAATATTCAAAAAAAACTGCTATCAGATTGGAACTTTATTTACATATTAGCATAGATTTAAAATTAGCACTGGAAATTCTAGCAATAACAATAGTTTAATTAATGTTTAAATCTAGTTTAACAAAAAAAAATTAATATTAAAGAAAAAATAATTAATACAAAATTTGTAAAAAATATTATTATAATGCTATAAAATGAATCAAAAAAAGCATACACAATTAAACCAAATAAAAAAATAGCACAGGCAATATTCTTATTTTTGGTAAAAATAGTACAATTAGTATTAATGGAAACAAGAAAAAAGTTAAGAATTACAGCAAAAAAGATAAATGAATTCAGATTTATAAATAAAATAAAAGTACCAATTAATATAATAGAAAAAAAAACCATTGATTAGAAAGAAATTATTTTTACCAATTAATTAATTTATATTTTATTATATGACTAGCATATATAAATCATAGAAAAAAAAGTGAGAGATCAATACCAGATTTTTGAAATAGAATCTACTATTTGTGAATCAGAAAAAATTGCTATTACCAATTTCTACATATTAGTTAAGAACCATAAAAATATCAAAATTCTAATACATAACATAATTAGAGACCCAATAAAAATACCAAGTAAAATTATTATTGAATACTTAAATATTGAAGTTGAAAATTAAGCACCAATTACTATTTCAGATTTTTCACAACTTTGTAAATATATAAATATTACATCACAAACAATTTATGAATGAAAAAATACTATTTGCTATAACTAAAACAGTTAAAACAAATAAACTTAAAAAACTTAGACTTACTTTAATATATATAACTTAAACTGCTACTTAACAATTTTATTAATATTTTTATAAGTAAAAATAAATTTGGCAGAACTGATATTATCTAGCATCAGATCAAAACTGAAGATACAATGCTAATCAAGCAAAGAGCATACTGAATACTACTCACCACCCATAAAATTATTTATTAAAAAATCAACTGTATGTTAAACAATAGGTTAATTTAACTATTAATAAGTCTATGATTATCATCAGTAGTATTTATCTAGAAAAAAAATGAAAAAATTTGCTTTTGTGTGAATTATTGAAAACTCAACAGTATTATTTATAGAAACAATTATCTTATTCCATAGATCTAAAAATTATTTGATGCTTTTAGATGAAAGAAATAGTTCTTTATATTGGACTAAAAAATAGTTACTAACAAATTGCCATAAATTTGACTAATAAAGAAAAAACAGCATTTATCATAAAAATAAAAAATTTTGAATTTAATATTATGTCTTTTGGCTTAACTAATGCTTCAGATACCTTCCAATAACTAATAGAAATTGTTTATACTAGATTATAATAAAAATTAGTAGTAGTCTACTTAAATAATATTAATATGTTTCTAAAACATTTAATGATTATTTTTATTATTTCTAACAAGTATTTGAAAGATTAAAAAAAGCAAGATTGAAATTAAATACTACTAAATGTTTCTTTGAAAAAACTAAATTCAAGTTTTTGGGACATATTATAAACAAAAATAATATTAAAACAAATTCAGATAAAATTGAGTTCATTAAAAACTTTTTAATATTAACCAACTTAATAGAACTAAAAACATTTTTGGAATTCACCAAATACTACTGTTAATTTATTCAAAACTTCTCCAAATTGGTCCAATTACTATACCAGTTTTAGGCCAAAAATACCAAATATAAATAAACTAAGACACAACAAGAAACCATTGACATTTTAAGACAAAAACTTATTTAAGTTTTAAATCTATTCAAATCACAATAAGCTATTCATTATCACAACAGATGTATCAGGCCAGACATTGAAAATAGTATTATTGCAAAAAAAACCAAATGGATAAAAACATTTAGTAGCATATGCTAACTGAAGTTTAAGTCCAGCTGAAAAAAACTATAAAATTTCAGCACTAAAATATTTAATTATTTATTGGACTGTTATAAAATAGAAAAAATAATTGAATTAAAAGTTTAATGTATATATTAATCACAAAAAATTGACATCAATCCAAAAGCAAGAATTTAAAAACAATCATTATACAAGATAGAAAATAGAACTTTTACTATTTAATTATATCATATATTATAAAAAAAGAAAAAAAAAATGGAAATGCTGATGGCTTGTCACAAATAAAACAAATCTAAAAACATTTTAATCTAAAAACAATTTAACCCAAAAATATAACAAAAAAAAACACACAAAAATATCAACAATTTTAACATAATATTAATACTCAACAATTTAATAAAAAATTATCTTAAAAAGAACAAAACCACATAAAACAACAATTAAAATATTTTATTACTTACCAAAACATACAATATTAAAAAAACAGAAAAAATTTAGATTAACCACTCAAAATAATTATAAAGCCAAAAAAAAAACAATATTATTTAACATTTACTCAGATCTAATAGCAAAATATTTTCATAAAAAAGCAATTATGAAAAAAACCAAAAAAAATATTATTGGCTATTAATATATTCAAACATTATTTAATATGTTTAAAATTATGATGTTTATTAGAAAAAAGGAAGAACAAGACCCAATGAACTACTAAAACCAATCAAAATGAAACAATTATTTGATTAAATTAAAATTAACTTAATCATACCATTGACAATAATCAGTAAAAACAACTAATATATAGCAATAGTTATGGATTATCTTACAAAATAACCAGAAACTAAAACAATTTAAAAAGCAGATACAAATTTATAACCAAATTTATATATCAAAATTTAATTTGTTAACATAAATGTCCAAAAAAACTGTTATCAAACCAAAAAACTTATTTTTTAAACAAAATATTAACAGAATTAAGTTAATAATTTGGAATTAAGAAACAGTTATTATTTTCATATTATTTATAAACCAATAGCTTAGTCGAAAAGTACAACAAAACATTGTGTAAAACAATAATTAAGATTAGCCAAAAAAATCAGAACATATAAGATTTGTTTATACTATTAGTATTATTTATTTATTGGACAATAAAGCAAGATATTATACAAATAACACTATTTAAATTAGTATATAGTAAAACAACAACATTACCAGTAAAAATAGAAATCAATACATATTTAACTAAACTAATAACAAAAGCTAACTTTTAAGAAACATTGCTAAAAAAAACATATAACTTAATAAAAACTTTAGAAAACAAAGATAAAAAACAGCTAATAACATACAAAAATTACAAAAAAAACAAAAAAAACAACATAATAACCAGTTATCAGATAAATTAACCAAATTCAAAATTAGAAACAAAGTACTTTTATATTATATTAAAGCAAAAAAACAATAGAGTAGAAAATTTAATCCAAAATAAAACAATTCATTTCACATTAAAAAATTTTTGGGAAATAGAGCATATAAGTTAAGATAAAATAACAAAATCTTAACTAAAATAGTATATAATAATCAATTAAAACCATATTATAATATAGTATTATTATTTATTAGTAATATTTCACAACTGAGAATACACAAATACAAGTTTAACCCAATAAAATTTTATAAAATCTAAAACCAATTATAATTATTAACACAAATATATTAAATTGATTTATCAGAACAATATATAAAGAACCAACATATAACAAAAACAACAGAAAAAATAGAAATTACAAATAATATTTACTCCTTAGTTTAACAAATATTTTAATTTATTAAATATCAAAAATTAAACATAAAAATTACAATTAATTAACAAATAATACAATATAAAAACACCAGAAAAAACCAAAACTCTAATACAAAGTACAACATAGGGTATACATAAAGACTAAAAACATAGTTAAAAATATGAAAGCAAAAATAAAGTTGTTATTAGAAATACCAAAAACAATACCACTATAAAAAAGTTAACAAAAAAAAATTGGAAATAGTGGACACAATAATTTTTAAAAAACTTTTGTTATTACTATTTAAAACAGAAGCTTAATATTCAAAACTTGTATACAGATAAAACAAGATGGATGTTTGACATAAAAATATTATAACAAATCAAACAATTTGTAAAAAAAACAATTTATTTACACAAATATAAGCAATATATTGGTTACAAACAGGATTTTATAAATGTTCAAAAATATTGTTACACTCAATAATGAATACAATAATTATGAATCAATTGGAAAAAATTATTAATGCCCAATTTAAAAAATTGCAAACCAAAATTGCTCAAGTAATTTTAGAGAAAAAAGTAATAAAATTAATCCAAAAGAAAAATTTAAAAGAGCTAGAAAATATAAAAAATCTTAATAAAGCTTAATATTAAAAAGAAAAAATAATATTACTCATAAAAATAAAAATTATAATAAATAAAAAATATCCAATTAAAAAAAAAATAGTAAATAGAAAAATTCAGGATTTTTCTTAAAAAATTATAAAATTCCAAAATTTCAGAATTTTTCTTAAGAAATGACAGAATTTTAGAATCTTAAAATTTCAGAATTTCTTTTAAAAAATGAAAAATTTCAAGGAATCTCATATAACATAAATTATGTATATATAATAAGATTATTAGAAACAAAAAAAGACATTTAGATTAATTTAGAACAATTAAAGACAAATAATTATCCAATACTTCTTTTTTTAAAAAATAGTTTTCTATAACTTAAAATGAAATTATATTTATATAAATAAATTATCTATTATTACCCAAATCTATATTATTATTACTTGATTAAGAAATATTAATTACTTTTGTACTATTAACAATTTATGTTAATAGAATTTAATACTTAACCATACTGAATTAATAGTTCTTAATTATAGCTATTGACAAAATACTAATTTTTTATTTCATTTTTTTATTTTTTTTTATTTTGTTTTCTTTGTTGTTTACTAATTAATTAAAAAAATTAATCACTAAGTAATTGATGTCAAACATAGCTTGGTAAAAGACTTAAAAAACAAAAGTAGAAAACTTAAAAATAATTTACCAAAAAGACACAACTATTAAAATAAACAAACCATTACACTAAAAAAAAATTCATAAAAAAAACTATTAATTAAATTTTTGTTCATTATACAAAAGACTTAACCCAAAACTTTTAGAGTTCAAAACTTTTAAAACTCACTATTATTTATAGTTATTGAGCATCAAGTTATGGATTTGTTATTTGCTCCAACATCCCAAATAATCACTTATAACAATAGTTGATTTCTTAATAAATTATTTTATGACTAATAAGTGGTACTTAGTATGTTCTTTGTTTAATTAGCATTATATCTTTAGTTTTAATTTGGTGTTAGATAATGTCAGTTCTGCCAAATTTGTTTTCACTTGCAAAAATGTCAATAAAATTGTTAAGTAGCAACTTGATTTACATCTATTAAAATAAGTTTAAGTTTCCCAAGTTTATTTGTTCTAATTGTTCTGGTTGTAGTAAATAATATTTTTTTTGTTTATAAATAGTCTGTAATATAATATCCATATATTTACAAAGTTGTAAAAAATCTGAAATAATAGTTGGTATTTAATCCTTAACTTATGTATTTAAATATCTAATAATAGTTTTGTTTGATATTTTTATTAAGTTTCTGTTTGTATTATGTATTAATCAAACATATTACTAAAGTAATATTAGTATATAATTCTAAAATTAAAACCAAAAGCTTATTTTTAAAAAATAACTTAATAAATAAAAATTAATTAGCAACTTTAGTAACTTTATATACATATCTAATTAACATGTTATTTATAATAACTATAATACTAAAATCTAAATAATTAAAATTTAAACTAGAAATAAAGACTTAAATATCTTTAAATTTGTCAAATATTTATAAATATACTTTATTTTTTAATTTAATCTTAATAATAATAAAAATTAAATTATATATTTTTTTATGCCAATAAATAATATCTTTTTGTTTAGCAAAATTATTTATATTTTTTATATTACATATAACAGTTTTTAAATAAAATTAGTTATTAAAATATTAAAAAAAAACTTTATTTTAAGTCAAAGTAAGATTATTAAACTTTGTAAACAAATTTTTAATTAAGTTTTCAATTTAATCTTATTTAAAAATGTTAAAAAACTTAGTTTTATAGCAGTTTTATTATTAGAAAATATATTTAAATTTTTTTATATTATTATATTATCTATTTAATTCTATTATAAAAAGATTATTAGTAGTTAACATCCAAAGTTAAATTAGAAAACTATTAATACAAATATATTTAAATTTTTAACCAATTTACTAATTTGTTTTATAAGACTTATAAGACTTTTTTCAATTTTGTTAAAATTAAATCTAAATTACTAATAACTATTAAAAAAAATTTTATTTTATTTAAAAAACTAAACTAAAAAAAAACACCAGAAAACATTTAAAAAAAGTTTTGTCAACAATAAATGTCCAAAATTTACCATTAAAAATTATTAAACAGACAATAAAAACAGATTTTTTTGCATAAATTTAAGCCAACTTAAACTAATTTAAAACTAAAAAAAAAGTCTTTCTTTTTTTTAATGTTAATTTATTATTAATTAAACTGTATTCAAAAGAAATATAACCAAATTTATTACAAACTAAACAAAAAGCCAAAAACAAATAAGACTAATAAAAACTAATACTTTTTATAACAAAAACTATAGCCAATATTTTAGTTAATTTTTTTTTTAAAATTAAAATATACAGTTGTATATCTAGTATAAATATAATTAACTAAATTGTAATTAATTACACAAATTTTTTTACCAATTAAACCAATAAAATTTTAAAGATTATAAGTATTTGTTTTTATAAAAAATATATAAAACAAAGCTTAAAACTTATTTTTAGAATTTTAGAATTGTTTATTAATATTAGTTTTGGCTATACAGACTGTATTTTTTCTAATAAAAATAAATTATTTAGAAATTAAAAGATCAGTTTAATTTTAATTATCTAATTTAATAATCATTTTTTGTTATATTTTTACTAATAATATTTTAATTAACTTAATAGTAATAAAGTCAGTAAATATAATTTATATAGTTTCTATAGATATTTTTATAAAAATTTTTTTATAATAATTGTCTAATTTATATGATTATTTATCAGCTTTTTGAAATTGGTATTTATTATAATATCTTAATTATTTGTCAAATTTGCTATAATTAACATTATTTTTTTAAAAATAAAAAATGTCTAAATTATTTTACTAAATTTTGAAAAAATAAAAACTCTTTTAAAATTATTTACATTAAAAAAAAATTTTTAATGATCTTTAATTTGTCCTAAAAAAACTTTTCATTAACAGTCAATAAATTTATATTTAAAGCAAAAAATTTATAAAACCAGAATATTTACTAATAGTTTTAATAAAAAAAGAATTAAAAAGAGAGAAAGTTATTCAAAACATTATTATTACTGTTTTTTTTTGTTTTTTTTTATTAGAGTTTAATAAGTATGACTCAACTATTATCTAGAAATTAAGAACAAACTAAGTGTTTTAGAGCTAAATGTAGTTCACATATTTTCTACATATAATTAGTTATTTGAACCAGTTTAGGCTATACTATGTTGATGTAACAAAAAAAAACTTATTTAAAGATAATATTTTTTGAATAATATTAAACAAAGTAATACTATTAGAAACCAATTCAACCAGCTATTCAGCCGTTTTCAAGTGATTAATTTTGATATGAATAGGCTTATAAGTCCAAAAAAACATTAAATTAGAGAATATATTATCACCTATGTCAAATAGAAACTCTGAATTGCCAAACATATTAATATTATCTAGACAGTACTCTTTTTTTAAAGAAACTATCTCTCTTTCCAACTTATTAACAGTTTTACTAAAAAAACCCATATGTATCAAGACTTTATTAATTCTAAAACCAAGAACATTACTTGAAACCAAGTCCTTATTAATGAATTGTTTAAACACTTTTATCATAGAACCAACAGACTTAACAATAGAGTTGACCAAATCAAATTTGGCCAACTCCAATTTCAAAAATGTCAACTAAAAAAAATTATAGAATTGTCAGATGCAATTTTAGTAGAAAAAGCTAAATCAACCAAAGTACTAAAAACTAAAAAAAGCACAGGAATAGCAGTTTTGACATAAAACTTGTTACCAACATCATAAGAGGTAAACACCTTAGGAGCCTTAGAAGAAAAAAGTAAAGACATCTTACAATTCAAAGCCAAATAATCTAAACCTTAGCATTAAAAACAGCACCAATTATCAAGAGTTTCTTACTAGATATGGCATTTCTTTAGTGTATCAGTTCTGAGTATTGCAGTATCCAAATCAACCTGAGAACTAAATGTAATTAGAACAAACTGAGAATGACAACTAAACTCAGAAAAATAAAGAATAAAACATGTTCAACTACTTATTACTATTATTATTGTTATTAAAATTAATTATATTCAAAAATTTTCTTAATATTTGTTTTATTACAATTTTTTTTGGCATTTTAGAAATAATATTAATATTTTTTTTGATAAATTTATTACTATTTTCAAGTTAAAAACTCATTTTTTTAATTAAAATTTTCTTTTTTATGTTTATATTTTTTGTTTTAGTGGTGTTTTCAGTCTTAAAATTAATTGTTCTTCTAAATAGTAAGTTATTCTTAAAAGTACTAATACCAATAATTATAATAAATTTTTTTAGTATTCTATTTTTACATTTTTTTTAACTAATAAGTTCATAGTAATTAAGCTAAACCAAATTTTTTTGGTTTTTTTATATTTAAATTGCTATTTGTATTTAACAGTTCTATATATTTGAACAAAAAAAATTTAAATATATCTAACTAAATAATGAAAAATAAAAGAAAACAAAAAATATTTCTTTTAAAAATAATGTAATTTTTTAAGAATTTGGGACATAAAAAAAAAAGTTTTTTAATATATAAATTATACAAATTAAAATTAGATAAAAAATATTAAAAAAAGCAGTATATAGTAATTAGCTAAAATTATATTATAGTAAACCAATATTAATAACACAAATACTTAAAATTAGAATATAATTATTATTAATATTACTAAATAAGATTTTATAAAATTTAATATTAATAGTTTTAATTAAATACTAAATAATAATTTATAAAATTATTGTTTTTTTTTTCTTTTGTCGATTTCTTAATTATGACAAGAGTAAAATTTTATCGAAGTTTTAATTAGTCTTTTTCCTTTTTTCTTTTGGTTTTTTCTAATTATTTCTTCCAACTTTCTTCCTTTTGTTGTAATAAAACTGGTAGGCTCCTCTGCTAGTGGTTCTAGTTCTGTTTTGGCTTGGGTTGGGGACCCAGTTTAATAGTAAAAAAAAGCATGCATTGAGAGCATATACTCTCATGGCTCTTTGTACAAGAAATCTAAAAATCCTGTAACATTACTAGTTAAGATAAAAATTAATATATATTTAGCTAAACCAATAACAGAAATCAACTTTTAAGAAACATTGCTAAAAAGAACATATGACTTAATAAAAACTCTAGAAAACAAAAAGCAAAAAACAGCTAATAACATATAAAAGTTACAAAAAAAACAAAAAGAACAACATAATAACCAATTATCAAATAAACCAGCTAAATTCAGGATTAAAGACAAAGTACTTTTATATTGTACCAAAATAAAAAAACAATAAAGTAGAAAATTTGACCCCAAATAGTACAGTTCATTTTATATTGAAAAAATTTTGAAAAATAAAACATATAAGTTAAGATAAAACAACAAAATTTTAGCCAAAACAATACATAATAATCAACTAAAACCATATCACAATATAGTATTATTATCTACCAGTAATATTTTACAATTGAAAATACAACAAATATTAGTTAAATCAGATAAGATTTCACAAAATCTGAAACCAATCATAATTATTAAAACAAATATATTAAATTATTTAATCAGAACAGTATATAAAAAATCAATGCACATAATAAAAGCAATAATAAAAATAAAAATTATTAACAATATTTATTCACTTGTACAATAACTTTTACAATTTATCTAATATTAAAAATCAAGTTTTAAAGTTATTATTAACAAATAAACAATACAATATAAAGACAAAAAAGTAACTCAAAGATTCTAAAATAAAAAACAATATCCCAAATAATATATTTTTAGAAATACAGTAAACAAAATAATAGAAAAAGTGAAAAAAACATTAGAAACTTTAAAAATATTAATACCAAATAAAAAATTTGTCTTAGAAAATTGGAACTAATAGATGCAACAAATTTCCAAAAACTTTTGTTACTATTAGTTAAAACAAAAATTAAACATTCAGAACTTATACACAAATAAAATTAAAAAAATATTTAATTTAACAATAATACAACAAATTAAACAAGTTATAAGAAAAAACAATTTACTTACATATACAAAAACCATTTGTTGATTACAGATGGGATTTTAGAACTGGCCAGAAATACTGCTATATTCAGAAATATGTACAATAACTATTAATCAATTGAAAAAATTAAACAATATTCAATTTGAAGAATTGCAAACCAGAATTACAAAAACAATTATTGAAAAAAAAGTTATAAGACTAATCCAAAAAAAAGATTTAGAAGATCTTAACAAAGCTCAATATTAAAATAAAAGAATAATATTACTCATAAAAAATTAGAAATTATAATAAATAGATAAAATAACTAATCAGAAATAAGCATAATAAAAAGAGGAATTTCAGAATTTTTAAAAAATTGCAGGATTTTAAAATTCCAGAATTTTAGGATTTTTCTTGAAAAATTACAAGATTCCAAAATTCTAGAATTTTTTTTAAAAAAATTGAAAGATTTTAAAGAATCTTGTATAACATAAATTATATATATATAATGAGAATGTTAAAAACAAGAAATATAAACAATTCAATTAGAAACAATTA
Organism: Geosiphon pyriformis; assembly: GCA_016748015.1. Classification (NCBI taxonomy): domain Eukaryota; kingdom Fungi; phylum Glomeromycota; class Glomeromycetes; order Archaeosporales; family Geosiphonaceae; genus Geosiphon; species Geosiphon pyriformis. Next base: position 63,568 of record JAAOMT010000227.1, on the reverse strand, counting down.
ATTATCTAATATCTCTTCCTTCAAAAAATAGTTTTCTATTACTTAAAGTAAAATTATATTCATATTAATAAAAATATTTATTATTACCTAAATTTATGTTATAATTACTTAATTAAGAAATATTAATCAATTTTATATTATTAATTCTTTATATTAATAGAAACCAATACTTAATTACACTAGATTAATAGCTCTTAATTATGATTATTAATAGAATATTAATTTTTTATTTTTATTTTCTCATTTTTTTTTGTTTTTTTTATTTTATTTTCTTTGTTGTTTATTAATTAATTAAGAAATTAAGCACTAAATATTTAATATCAAAAATAGTCTGATAAAAGACCCAAAAATAAGAATAAAAAACTTAAAAATAGTTTACCAGAAGAGCACAACTGCCAAAATAAACTGGCTACTATGTTGAAGAAAAAAATTCATGGAAAAAAATCATTAATTAAATCTTTGTCTATTATATAAAAAAGTCAATCAAAATTTTCAAACTTAAAAACTTTCAGAAATCACTATTATTAACAACTATTGAGTACTAAGTTACAGATTTGTTATTTGTTTTAACACTTCAAATAATTACTTATAACAACATAATAATTGTTTATCTAACTAACCAATTAAATTCAAAATTGGAAATTAAGTACTATTATATTATATAAAAGCTAAGAAACAATAAAGTGGAAAGTTTAACCCAAAATAAGATAGACTCTTCTATATATACAAAGTTTTAAACAATAGAGCTTACAAATTAAGATTAGAAAACAGAATTTTAAAGAAAGTAGTACATAGAAATTTTTATATAAAATTTTTATTAATTAAAAAAATTATTTTAAAGTCAATAAATTAATCTAATTAAATTTAACAAATTTTATTATAGTTTTTTTTATAGTTTAGTTAGTTGTAATTAAATTAATATAATCTTATTAAATTTAAATAAAAACCAAAATAATTACTTTTTTAAAAATATTTATGAAAATTTTTTTGAAAATTATAATTTAATTTAAATATATAATTTGTTTTTTAAGATTATTGTTTATTTAGATTTTTTTATTTTTAATTAATGTTATAATTTTTTGCAAATTTTTAAAGATAAATATAAATTTTTAAAAAAATAATAGTCTTTTAAAATTATTTATTATAAAAATATTTTTTTAATAATTATTAATAAATTAATATCTAAAATAAAATTTTTTAATAAAAACTTTTAGATTTAATTATTTAGATCTTAAAACAATAAAATATAAAAATAAAAAAACTATTATTTTATTTGTATTTATCTTTTTAGTTTTAAAGTATTTAATTAAAAGTATAAAAAAGCCTTACTTTTTTTTATTTTATTTTATTTTATTTTACAAGTGAAATCTAAATATTACCAAGTACTATACATCAAAGAAATGATCTAAACTAAGCATAAATTATGCATTTTCTACACATAACCAACCACTTAGACCAATCAGAACAACACTATGCAGTTATATAAACAGAGACTAAGTTACTAACACCCAAAAAAAATACACAAGATTTGTGAAAACCAAAATGTATGCTGAAAGTCTCAGTAATGCCAAGCAATTTGACCACACCAGTAGAAAATTTCAAAGCCAGGCCAGACACTAAGATAAGAGCTGAATCATTTAAAGGAATTAGTCTGTTCTTTTCCATATAGACATAATGTTTAACATGAACCAACTAGATGTCATTTCTAAAAGCAAGACCAAAAGAATACACAAATTTGACAATTTCCAAACTAGCAACATTGGGATTGCAGAAGATGGAAACAGCCTCATTAAGCCAACCATTAAAAACAAAATTTTTATAGAAAGCTGTAGACACAGATGAATTAGAAGCACAAGATAACAACAGTTGTAGCACACTAGAAAAAGAACAAGAGAGACTGGAAAGCACTCTCCAGGAAGCCACATAGAAGTCCAATATATAGCAATGAACAAAAACATTTACTTCACAAGAGAAAATATGATTCGAAATCTCCACACCACCACAATATAGACACAACACATTGGAGTAACTTCTATCATAAAGATGTTTCCAAACAGCCACAGACAGCTGATGATGCAAAGCTTTCATAAAATAAGCATGTGTACTAGCCAAAGGCCTATTGGTAAAACCAGTGGCCATGTGCAAATTGGAATGCCATACCAAAGAAAAACTAAGCCAATTAACATCTGAAAGCATACTATCTGCCAAAAACTTAGAACCAGAACCAACCTTCTAATATGCATGACAAATAGAATGATAAATATTACAAACAAAGTATCTAAAATTGCCAAAAACAACAATGCTATCAGCCACTATAAAGTATTGATCCAAACAAAAAAAAAAGTACCAACCAGAAAAAAAAGCAGTACTAGCTAACACATTGGTATGCTCATTCTCCAAGACACCAGAATGACTTTTTACTTTGTGCCAGCTGATATTCAAATTCTTATCACAAATGATGTTTACAATATGTCAATGCTTAACCCAACACTGATTACAAAAATCAGGACCCAACAGACCTAATTTTGACTTATAAACATCTAAGACAGATTGGCTATCTGAAAATATACAAACAAAACTAGAAGAGGGAACACACTTCAGAGCTAATACAATAGTCTGTATTTCTGCCAAAGTAGATGACATCAAATCCAACACACTAACCCCAAACCCAAATCAATATCCTTAAAGAAAGCTGCAGCACCAGCCCTTTTGGTAACTGTGTCCAGATTCTTTAGAGACCCATCTATGTATACAGATAAACTACCAATAACAATTCTAAAAAGGTGGTCACAAACTAACACAAAATTATGAGATTTAAGAATGCTCAAAGGACCAACACTATCCAAATCAGAGAGACAAGAAGAAGAAGACAATGCATCATTGAGAAACACAGCAGACAATTTAAATTAATCAGAAATAAGACCACAAGGGTCCAATTTCTTTCACTGCTTAAAAGTGTATTAATTAAACACAGCACCATGATGATCACAAAACTAATCCACAAAGACAATGCCATATCTTTGGAGTGAAGGAAGAAACTTGGAAAATTTTGACTTACCAAGAACTGCAAACATAAGCACCCTACCAGAAAACAAAAAAGAATTGGCTAAAGAGCCATCCAGGAACAGCTTGCACTTAAAAAAAATACAAACCATGTCTGCCAAAAAGTTGTTTGAAAAACTGACTTGAATACAAACAGAAAAACTCAAAGAATGAATAAGGTGCCAATACAGAACTTAGAGGTTATAAGACCTGTGAGAAAATAAGTAATCTAAAATCTCATTAAAGTTCACAAAACTGATAAGGAAGGCCATTTTACTCTCAGACTGGACTTGAATGAAAGACTTCAAACCATAAAAGAAAGAGTGATGAATTGTATTACCAAGAAAATCAAAAGATAGACCAGTCTTAAGCTTCAAGTCTTTACAAATCAGAGCATCCTACTTGTTGTACACACCAACAAGAACAAAGCTAAACTGTGTCTTATAGTTAACAATAGAATATAAAACAGTTAATACTAAATACAAGAACTGCTTATCAAAGACAGCTTTCCTTAAAACCAGATTGGTAAAAAAGCAAATGTTTAAATGTGCTTTAGCCAAGCTAGGCTTTGAAAGACTCTTAGTAAATAGAAAAATACCCAGATATCTGTAAAATTTCCCTTTTTTGGCAATAGAGATGAGCATTCCACTAATGTAAAGAGAAAGTTTGTTAACTCTGCTATTGATAAAAATGGCCACTGTTTTGTTATTATTAATAGAGATGTTATTAATCCAAAAAAATTTACTGGTAATATTGAAAATATATTGAGTAGTATTCCAACTGTTACCAACCCAAATCATATTATCAACAAAAGTACTAGCAACAAAAAAAGAAGAAAAACCAGCTCTAGATTCAACATAACCATTTTTGGTGATAAAATAAGAATTTAGTCTATACCTATACACATTCTCTTGATGCTTGACTTTATATAACAAGGGATTATAAAATATACACTACAAAAGAGAGAAGAAAATCTTTTCTTGGTCCAAACCATTATGCACATAGTAATCAATAGTAAGTCCAAAATCAGTTATAATCCAATTGGTACAATTCCTATGAATACTACCAAAAAACCTAATAAATTTATCATACATTTTAATTCTGACTAAGCTCTTCTTAAGATGCTCTTATCCAACTAAGTCATATGCTTTCTGCATATTTTGTAAAACTAGCCATAGCTCTCGATTCTTCTCCAAAGCATCCTCAACTATGGACCCAATTGCAAAAATAGGAAATTGGGTTGTTGTACCCTTTAAAACCAAAAAATTGTTACCATGAAGAACATCAAAAATGCTGTATGCCAAAGAAATTCTATTAGAAAAAATCTTAGAAAAAATTTTGCAAGCTGTCTCAATCAAAGCAATGAGACAAGTATTTGTAAAAACACTTTTTCACTCATATGGTTTGGGAATTATCAATACTTAAGCCTTTTTTCAAGACCCAAGTACTGATTTATTAGATAAACAAGAGTTCAAAAGCACCAAAAGCATGTTTAAGACTGACTTGTCATAATACTTCCAAAGCTCATTTGAAACATCCAAGAGACCAACAGTTTTGCCATTAGACAGGTCAAAAACCACACTAAACAATTCATCAAATTCCACTAAACACATCACACCAGAAAAAGCTCCATTAAAAACATGCTCCAAAGGTTGATACTGATGATACTAATTATTAGGAACAATAGCCATCACTTGGCACTTCCTAGTCCAATTCTCCATAATAGTATCTATTTTAGACTTAACTATTTCAGGCTCCAGAATCAACTCATTATTGACAACTAAGTAATCTAGCACCACTTTATAGAAAGAATGCTTCAGCACACTCTTAATAATATGATCTTTATTCATTTCAAAACTTTCCATCTTTTTGTCTATAGCTGACCTGATGTTCACTTTATTAGCCCTTAGAAACTCAGCAAGCTTGGAAGCATGGTAAGATTTTCTTGCATAAAAAAGAGCAAAAAGAACACAATCAGAGCTCACATCAGAGTCCATAAAATCCTAAACAATTAAGGCCTTAATATTGTTCAAAGAAACCTATTACCTCATAAAAAAAATAAAACTGATATTACTCTCCTTACAAAAAGCCTTAACAATTTTCAAAATCAAGAATTCCAGTTTATGGAATCTCGAAAAATTTTTAATGAAGACATCATTAAAGTTCTTAACCCATTTTTTTTGAATATTTCACTTGCCAAATGAATTATTATCTTACAAATTATATTGTTATGGGTTGAAGTAACAAGTTAATGGATAGCAAAAAAGAACAGAATTGTAGGGTAATAGAAATAATCAAAAGGGAATTCAACTTTAAAGAGTGAATTGAATGAGTATGAATTTAATATGCAAGATCAGTCTCATAAAATATCTCAGTCGCTATTCTTTTTAAAGGTAACTGGGGAATTTGAAGGTAGAGGAATAGTCTGTACTGTCAACAATTGATCACCACTGGTATAATTCTATGCCTTATGTCGGCACTCTTAGAATTCAATATCAGGTATCAACTTGTGCTTTTTAGTCATGTTTATTCAAATAATCTTCAAATGCTATAATTATATACATCAGGAAAAGGCCAACAAGTAATTTTTTATCTTTAAGATGTTTAGATACTTGAAGGTAGAGAAAGGGAAATTAGCAATAAGAGAAGGATTGAGATGAAAGTTGTTATTTTATTTATTCTTGATTATTCAGATGCTTGTTATTACATGTTTTTCTACAGCTAAGAGATTCATCACTTATATAGCTATTAAAAGTGGTCAATAATCAGATCAATAACTAGGTCAATGATTACTTTTTAAAAATAGTGTGGCTAATCATATGACATTAGTGGCTAATACATGTAATAATTAATAAGAAGTATAGGTTTCAATTGTATATTATCTTCTTCAAAAAGATTGAGCTTCAGCAAAATTAAGCTATTTATGGTGTAATCTATTGGAAGAGTTTTATCTAACTCAAAGTTAACTAGTTTGTTGAAGTCTTTTGTCAATAAGGTATATAATACTTGAGACAAAATAAGTTTTGTATTCAAGAGACCAAATCTTTGTATTAGAGTTTTGGCTCTTTTAGCAATAGTTAAAACTCTTGAGACATCTAACTGTATAATGCCCAAAATTTTTGCTTGTATTTTTGAAATTGTTTTCTTCATAAGTTTTATATCCTCTATGATTTCACCAAGGCAACCATAGAGTTTTAATTGTCTTCCATATGACAAGTTTTTGTCTATGGATAAGATTTCTTGAATTGTTTTTTCATTTGTGCTGAAAGGTAAAAGTATTGCCACTATTATACTTTCTAACAGATACTTATCTATTTTGCTACCAATTTTTTCTCTTCTGGTAGTAGTTTTCTTTGGTCTGATAACAGTATATATTCCACTGTTGTCAGTTATAGTGGTCTGTTTTTCAATAGTCAGAGTAGCATTTAGATAGTTTTTGATCCAATACTCATGGAGAGTATTGAAAGCATTTTGAATGTTTTGATCCAAAAAATAATTGTTCATGTCGATTGAAGATACTTCTGTTTTGGGAATGGTGCATTTATTTATACTTGATTTTTGTTGATCATTTGAGCCGGTATTACTACAACAGACAACCAATCAGGTCGTTTGTGATATTTCTAGAGTCATGTGCCATGAACAGAACAATTATTGAGGATTGTTCTGGATTGATCTTGAAGAATATAAGAACCATTGTTCAAAACTTTGTTGACTATAAAGAGTCTTTTCCACTGGCTAGAAAATTTATCACCATAGATATTGTTTCTGTCTGAACAGTATTCTAATACCAAGTTACCAATACTTAAAGAAAGTGTTTTATAGGTTTTTTTCTTTTTAAGCTTTTTTTGAAACTGTTTTATCTTTTTAAAAGCAATTATTCATGCTTTTACCAATGAGTCAAAAATGATACCAAGTTTTCTTTGCAAAATGTCTTTGTAATTCCCTATTGTGATTTCTTTAAAGGGTATTGTCTCAATGTCAGTTTCTATTAATAGTGTTGCTATTCATCCATAGAGCAGATAAAAGGGTTCATACTTATTATGTTATGATTCACAGTTCTATAAGCAAACAAAGCTAAAAGCAGTACTTTGTCCCATAAGTTTGTTTCTTCATTTGTTTTGGCTAAGGTTTCACATAATGTTCTATTGAAACGTTCTACTAGGCCATTTGTTTGGGAGTAATAAGGAGAGGAAAGTTTGTGACATATTTCCATTTTTCTACAAAGTTCTTCAACCAGTGTACTGAGAAAAGTTCTTCCTCTATCAGATAATAGTTCTTTGGAGCAGCCATGACAATAAATGATATCTTCATAAATAAAATTGGCTATTGAGACTGCTGTTTGATCTGGGGTGGCTTTTGCTTCTACCCACTTTGTAAGATAGTCAGTAGCTGTAATAATGTATCTGTGGCCATCAAGAGTTATTGTTAAAAGTCCAACAACATCTATACCAATTCTGTTAAATGGTTGGCCAACAGAAATTGGATGGATGTTTTCTTTATGATTGGGTTTTCTTCTTTTTTGGCAGGTGTCACAGGTTTTAATATATTTAGCAATGTCTTTTTTAAGGTAGGCCAATAATAGTGAGGTAAGATTTTCTGAATTGTTTTAGTCTTTCCAAAATGTTCAGCTAATAGATCAGTGTGTATATTATAGATTACAATTTCTTTTTTTTCAAATCTTATGACTCTTTGGAGGCAGTCAGGATCTTTTCTGTTTTTTTTGTATAGTTGGTTCTGGCAGATCAAATAGAAATTTGATTGTTTGCACAAATGTTTTCTTTGCTGTCAATTATATTCCAGTGAGTATTGTCCTTTACCCAAAAATTCCATTAAGGCAGAGTAGTTGTTCAAGTTCATTATCGTGTTTGGTTGTAAGAGAATTACTAATAATTAGGTTGGTTTGGTTTGAGGTAGTTGTACTGTTACTAGATGGTAAGTCTAAAGAGAATGTTAGCGTTTTGATAATGTGCTCTTCTGCGATATTGAATGTCATAGTCAAATTCATCCAAGTGGAGTATCCAGCAAGTTATTTTTTTATGTTCCAGCTTCTTTTTATTGCGTAACCAAACCAAAGCTTGGTGATCTGTTACCACCAAAAACTTTACCCCCAGGAGATACTTATCCCAGTAACTGGTAGCCCAGACTACTGCTAAGTATTCCTGCTCAGTAACTGAATAGTTCTGTTCTGCTGGTATAAGAGTTCTACTGACATATGCTATTGCATGTTCCCTACCATCTTCATCTTTTTGTAACAGGACAGCACCAAGTTCATAATCAAATGCATCAGTATGAAGGATAAAAGATTGATCCAGATCAGGTTGCTTGAGAATAGGTTCTGTAACCAATTTTTCTTTAAGGATTTCAAATGCTTTCTGCTGATATGTACTCCAGTGGTAATTAACATTTTTCCTAAGTAGCTGATTGAGTCGAGAGGTGATTTTAGAAAATCCTTGATAAATTTCTGATAATAAGAAGCCAAACCAAGGAAAGAGCACAGTTCATGAACATTCATTGATTGTTTAATGTTTTGGACTTTTTCAACTTTGGCTGGGTCAGGAAAAATTCCATTCTTTGTAATAAGATGGACAAGAAATTGGGTTGATTGTTGTTTAAAGAAAGATTTGATTGAGTTTATTATAAGGCCAGCATTTTTAAAGAGGTCAAAAACCTTTTACAAATGTTCAAGATGTTCATCCCAGGTTTTTGAGTACACCATTATGTCATCCAAATAAACCAGAAAAAAATTTTCTTTCACTGATTTAAATACTTTGTCCATTAAGCATTAAAAGATGGGAGGAGCATTGATGAGACCAAAAAACATGACTGTAAATTCATAGGTGCCATACTTGGTTATAAAGGTGGTTTTCTTCCGACTTTCTGGATCCATCTCTACTTGCCAAAATCCAGCAGTTAGATCAATAGTTGAGAAGAAAGCAGCACTTTTGAATTGATCTAGCATTGCATCAATTTTGGGAAGTGGGTACATGTTTCTTTCAGTGATGGCATTTAATTGGCAATAATTAACACAGAAGTGCAGGGTTCCACTTTTCTTGGATACCACTACAACTGGGAAAGCCTATTTACTTTTGGTTTCTTGTATAAATCCAAGATCTTTTATTCATTTTATTTCTTTCTTGATGAACTCATTATTATGGCAATTGGATTGATATAGCTTTAGATAGATGGGGCAAGTTTCTTTGGTGGTGATGGTGTGTTGTATCACATGAGTTTGTCCAGGGGTATTATCTTCTTTTGAGATAACTGGACTGTTTCTAACCAGCAGATTTTCAATGTCTATTTTTCTTTTTTCTGGAGAGGGTTCTTTTTGTTCTACAATTAGTGATTGGATCTTAGGTGGTTTATTTTCAAAAGACTTTTGAACTTTTTTCAATTCTTTTCTAGGTATTAAACTGATTGGTTCCCAATCTTTGTAATAGATCAGACATGATTTGCATTTATTATTTGGAGAATACAAGAGTTGGTTGCACCAGCACTGAGCATAAGAACTATGCCACCAATAATAATACTTGGCTTTCTTGCCAGGTTTTTGGTCAAAGATTTTTCTAAGGATATTATAGTAGGACCAGCAGATCAGCTTGCCATTTACAATGATTCCTTTTTTGTCAGCTTTGACATTGTCCAATGGCTTGCCATTGCTGGTGAAAGTAGTGTATGCGAGTTCAGCGGTTTCTTCTTGTTTCTCTTGTTCTTCTTTTTCATCACTCTCTTCATCATTTGATTCATCTGATTGTTCTTCTTCTTGATCTTGTTTGTTTGCTGGGAGAGTTGTCCAATAGCGGCATTTAACCACTATGGGCTTCTCACCACATCTGATGGTTAATTCACACAGTTCATAGTCAAGTAAGGCTTTTGCTTTCTTGAGCCACTCATTGCAAACAATGATGGTGTATTCCTTTGCTTCAAAAACCTCCATATCAGTTTTAATGCTGATGCTATTGATGCAGACAGGAATAGCTTTGGTAATACCAAGACCATTCTTTTTATTACCATGTATATTAGTCATAGGTCTGGTGGAAGATTCGTTGATTTTTCTGCCAATTGCTTCTAAGAAATGTTTGGCAATGACACTCACAGATGATCTACTGTCTAGGATCAAGTCAATGAAATAACTAGCCACTTGGGCTTTGCAAATTAAAGGAGTAACATTGCTGTTGTTAGCAAGTCCAGCTTAATGAGAGCATTTGTTGGTTTTTGGTATTTTCTTCTTGGGGATCAGAGATTTGTGAAGATTTTTTCTAAACTGTGGATGGGTCATCAGCTGGCCAAAGGTAATATGTACTGGGGTTTCCATGAAATCTTTAACAACAGAATAAGATCCAAATTTTTGTACTATTTCTGGGGGTTCTAGCTTTGGAAGATTTTTAAAAACTTTAGTCTTTGGTGGCTTATTATTATCAACAGTTAATGTGGATAGTTTGTTTGGATCCAAAACGAAATTAATCTTGGCTTTCTTCTTCTTCCTTGTTGATTCTGTGGTGTTAATTGTTAGTTCATCCATGTCATAGTCATCATTAGTTAAGTTAAAAATGTAAAAGGGGTTTTTTTCTGGTTAGCTTGTACTTTTACCCTTTGGAGGTGCACCTACCAGTTTAAAGGCTGATAAACAGTGGCTTCAATTAGGGAATCCTCTCTAAAGAAATTGATATTGGCATGATTAGGTCTTTGATTGGGGGCATTGTTGTTAATGGTTCTGTTGTTTTGGTTATCATTATTTCTGGAAGCTGGAGGGGGTAAGGGAAGATTGTTGCAATCTCTTGAAAAATGTCCAGTTAATCCACAGTGATAGCACACAGGTAGGCCACAATTTTGTTGTCTTTGATAAGGTGATTGCTGAGGCTAATTGAAACGTGGCTCAAATCTGGGTTTTTGGGGTTGCTGGTTATCTCTGACTGCTTGGGCTAATGGTTTTAATAGCCAAGCAAGATTTGCTGTGAGTTTATCTATCAATTGTTTATTTGAATCTTGAGTTTGGGCAGCAAAAGAAGTAGCAGCTATTTGGGAAGCAGGAGCCATAACAGGAGCAGAAGCAAAAACTGGAAGTGTGAATTCCAAGTGCATTCTTTGGTTGTCTTCAATTTTTTGGGCAAGTTCAATGGCCATGTCCATTGTAGAATTATTTTTTAGAGCCAAGAGAAGCCAAAGAGCATAGGATAAGTCGGTTTTCAATTCTTTTGTAAAGGGATAAATTTTTTGTTCTTCTGTCCAGTTTCTTCCAGAATCCACTTGTTTGATTAACTTTCTAATTACTTTGGCATATTCAGTTACTACTTTTCCTGGACCTTGAGTTCTTCTTTTCAATTCCATGTGCCACTTAGATATCAAGATTGGGGTTCTGAACTTGTTTTCAAACCAGGTTGTAAAAGAGGTGTTGTTTTCTCCAGATTTGCTGGCATCCATCTAATAATTTTTTGATGGGCATTGGCATCAGTTTTCTGTGAAAACCAGGTGGCAGGGGAGTCTTGAAGGTAGCCACCAACAATTTGAAACTTGTACTCATCATTGTATTGGTTAGCTATAGCAGCTCTTTCAAAGTCATCCAACCATTCAATTGGATCTTGTGCATCACCTCTAAATAATAATAGTAGAGTGTTGTTTCTTCACCCCAAGGCAGTTTGTATATCTTAGAGAGCAGCCAGAATGTTTGCTTGCATTGGATCTTGAGCCATTGGTTTAGGAGTTACTGTTTGTGTGGAGTGCTCTGATTCACTTGAGAAAATATCAAAAATAGGGGCAGTTTGGTAACTTTCTTCTTCTGTTTCAAAGGGGTTTTCAGCTAGTTGGTAAGCAGCAATCCAAATATAGATTTGGTGATTCAGATATTCGAAATCAGGGAGCTGTTGTTCAAAAATTGTGGAGTATAAGAGCTGATTGATGCTGGTATTTCTTTCTTCAAAATTGTCTTCAAAATAAGCTTAATTAAAGTAATAGATGGTATAAGTTGTTTAGATTTCAGCTGAATGCTTGTTCAGAAACTAGTTTCAAAAGTCTTGGAATTGTCTACTGAATTGTTTTTCAACAGAGAAACAGATCAAACAGAAGGGCAGAGGATTGAGTTCAATAAACTCTAGATCATTTTTGTTGTGTACTGTAAAATGTTCTTCTGATTGTTGTGGCAAATATGAATAATTACCCATACAATGAGGAAATAAGTGAATTTTTGACAATCTTACAGGGAGCACCACTTTTATGTTATAGATTGGAGTAACAAGCTAACGGATAGCAAGGAAGAACAAGATTATAGGGTGATGGAAATAATCAAAGAGAAATTTAACTTTAAAGAGTGAATTGAATGAGTATGGATTCAATGTGTAAGATTAGTCTCATAAAATATCTCAGTCACTATTTTTTTCAAAGATAACTGAAGAATCTGAAAGTAGAGGGATAGTTTGTACTGTCAACAATTGATCACTACTGGTATAATTCTATGCCTCACATCAGTGTTCTTAGAATTCAATATCAGGTATTAACTTGTGCTTTTCAGTCATGTTTATTTAAATAATCTTCAAATGCTACAATTATATACATCAGAAAAAGACCAACAAGTAATCTTTTATCTTTAAGATGTTCAGATACTTGAAAGTAGGAAAAGAGAAATTAGCAATAAGAGAAGGATTGAGATGAAAGTTGTTATTTTATTTATTCTTGATTATTCAGATGCTTGTTATTACATGCTTTTCTACAGCTAAGAGATTCATCACTTATATAGCTATCAAAAGTGGTCAATAATCAGGTCAATAATTAGGTCAATGATTAAGTCAATGATCAAGTTATTGATCAGGTTATTGATCAGATCAATGGTCAAGTCAATAGTCAGATTATTGATCAGGTCAATAATCACTTTCTAAAAATAGTGTGGCTAATCATATGACATCAATGGCTAATACATGTGATAATTAATAAGGAGTATAGGTCTCAACCGTAACAATATAATAAAAACAGAATTTTTTTTTTTAAAAACTGTTTTTTTACTTTTTTAAAAATAGTTTTATTTGAAAATTTTTTTAAATTAAAAATATTATTAATATTATTGTTTTATTGCTTAAAAATTATAAAATCTATAATAAAAATAAAAATAACTAATTAAAAATTTTGTAAAATATAAAGTTATTAAAACTTAAATATATAATGTTTAAAATAAAAATTAAATTAGTATTTAAATAAAAAGTTGTTAAATATATAAATAAAATAAAAACAAATAGTTTTTTTAATTTATATAATTTAATATAAGTTTAAATAATTGGTTACATATTTTAAGTTTTAATTAAATTATATTTAATTATTACATAAAAATAACATTATTAAATTTGTTTTATTTATAAATTAAAATACATAAACTTTTATTTAATAAGTTTTAAAGTTAAATATAATATATAAAATAATAATAAAAATATATTTTAATACTGGCTTGATTTTTTTTAATTTTAATAGTATTAATTCTAATTTTTAAAACTTACAATTATTTTTATTTTAAAATAATAAAACGAATTTTATTCAACATTAATAAACATATTAATGAAATATTGCACAATACAATAATTATTAAATAACAATTATATGATGTAGGCATACTGCAGGGGTTAAAAACTCTGATTATAATTTAACAATAACGGGGTTTGTTAAATTTATACTGATAAATCAAAGATCTGAAACGTCATTGACACGAACCAAACATATATTAGGCCATATCTTCCCAAACCTTAACAAACACGCAAAACACCATGGCTAGTGTGGACAAAATCGAACGTGAATTAGAATACGCTAAGACCCAGTATGATAAATGCGAGGAGAAGCTGAAGGAAAAGGAGGAGAAGCTAGAAAAGTTAATGGAGGGTGAGAAGGAAGATGAGTTACGTGAAAAGGAAGATGAGTTACGTGAAAAGGAAGATGAGTTACGTGAATTGAAGAAGAATTTGAGACAGGAGAAGTACAAGAACGAAAACGAAAAGCATTGGTGGATAGAAGATATGCAAGAGCTAGAAAAGCAAAAAGAAAAGCTAGAAAAGCAAAAAGAAAAGCTAGAAAAGCAAAATGAAAAGCTAGAAAAGCAAATTGAAAAGCAAATTGAAAAGCTAGAAGAAGAAGTGAAGGAGCTAAAAGTAGACAAGAACGAGTGGAAGATGCAAATGCAAAAATTACAAAATACGTTGATGGAAACAACTAAGACAGGTAACTCGGGCGTTGGGAAATGGAGTAGGATAAAAAAGTACTTCCTTATCCACCCTATTACCATTATCCTTCGTTCATTTGACTAATTTGTTCATTCACTTCTGCCTCTTGCTTCCAAAATTGCTTTGCATTTAACTCAATAATAAAACCTTTGGACTTAATGTTAGCTCTTAACTTAAGTTTTACTCTTCACCTCCGTTATCTATTATTTATACCCGTTTTCATCTATTTGAGAGAACGTTCGATATACTCTTATGATGTTAATTAACTATTACTTTCTTCCTTCCCTTTTCTTGTCGCCGATGTGCTTTATTTGTTTCATATAGCTAAGTCTTCCACTGGTAGGTTATTTGTTCAATCTATTTTTATTAACATGTGTTTTGAGTTTGAAGTGATCCGTTTTAGTATTAAGTTTCGTCTAGTATAAATACTAAGTTATAATTCTTTCTAGAAACTGGCAGTGATTTCATCTCCTCTACCTCCGGATCTCTGAAAAGTGAGTACCTTCTTTTGTAACTGAATCTAATTAATATTATAACTATCCTTTCTCATTTCTAACTATAATGCATGAAATTCAGGATCAATGGTGGAGGCATTTGAGCAAAAATACAAAGATGATCTCGGTGTCTTGCAGCTTTTTGAAAAACATATTGACGACTGTGCACACGAGTGGAAAACTGCTCAGGATCTTATATATTATGCTCCATACAGTGTTCTCTTCCAAGGATCTGGGACTGGGAAGTCTAGACTTCTTCATCAGCTTGCTCAAGACCGCTTTGTTATATACTTATGCTTTCGTGCGAATTCTAGTTCAGGAGTTCCACCCGCGACACCAAATGTTCGTAATTTCTTTCTTTATCAGGAGGAAAATGAAATGGTTTACATAGCGGCATTTTTCTGTAGTTGTATAGAATTTCTTGACGGAAAAAGCATTGAAGATTGGAAGAATCAACAGCGAGATCCCGAATTTGAAAAAAAAATAATAAACA
>JAAOMT010000227.1:0-47034 GCA_016748015.1 Geosiphon pyriformis | reverse complement strand
TATTTTAGATTAATTAATTGAACAATATATTGTTACGGGTTTGAGTAATGGAAATAATAAAAAAGGAAATTCAATCAAAGAAACGAATTGAATTTGTAAAGATTCAATGTGTGTAATCAATTTTAGAATCACTTAATTTTTTTTGGAAAATTTGAAAATAGAAAAATAGTTCATGATTGTTAATAAAATAACACTATTGCGATTATTTTATGTTTTACTTGGTGATTTTAAAAATCAATAATAGGTATTGTGCTTTTTAATTATTTTTTATTCAAAAAATTACAAAAGCAAACAAATATTTTTTAAATTAATTTTAACAATACAAATTAAGAAATACCAATTAGTTTTTTATTTACAAATATTTAAATACTTAAAGATAAAAAATTAAAAAATAAGAAAAAATATTGGATATATTTTTATTGTATTTAATTTTTAGATTTTATGTTTTTTTATATGTAACTATTAATAATTAGATTAACAATTAAATTAATAATTAAGTTAATAATTAGATTAATAATCAAATTATTAATCAAATTAACAATTATTATCTGAAAATAAAATGGTTAATTATATAATAATAAATAATTAATATTAATAATGATTAAAACTTTAAAAATATTTAATTATATAATATTCAAAATTTTTATTTGTATTTTTATAGTTGTTTTTTTAAGAGTTTTATGTTTTTTATAATTTTATTAAGCTAATTTAAAGCTTATTTTTTTAATTATATTAAAAAACAATAATATAATTATTATTATATATTTAAGTATATATTTATCTATTTTATTAATAATTTTTTTCTATTAATAATTTTTTTGACTTAATAATAATATGTATTTTATTAATTATAATAATTTGTTTTTTAATAATTAAAATAGTATTTAAATAACTTTTGGTTTAATTTTTATTATTATTATTATTAATAAATACAACTTAATTACTATCTAGTATACAGAAACAAACTAAATAAATCTAATTAGATATAACTTATATACTTGTTATATATGACCAGTTATTTAAGTCAATCAAAACAATATTACATTTTTATATAAACTTCTGTACTATTGTTTATGCTTGAAAAAAACAAATACATTTTATACAAACCAAAACTAACTACAAAAAACTTAACAATACCAAGCAAATAAACTATTCTAATTAACAAAAAACCAGATTGGTCATAAAAGCCATTAAGCGAAATTTTTATTATTATTGTTACTTATAGAAAAAAAATACAAGAAAAAGATAAAAAAAACAGATCATAAAAATAGATTAATAAGAAAATAGTACTTAATAAGTAAGCATATTTTCAGAAAATTATGACATATTTTTAAAAATATTGTTACTAAGATTTTTGGTCTTTTTTTTAAATATTGTTAATGTCTGTTTATTGTGAATTTACATTTTTAAAAACTGTTAAATTTCTAATAACTGAATTTATTTTCAAATTATCTCCTATAATTTAAAATACTGGATTTATAAGTAGAATAACTGATTTTATACCAATTACTTTGTAATAAAAGTCAACTTTTTTTTAGAAATTGCTTATCTGAAAGCTTACTAAAAATGTGTAATTACTTTGCTATAAAAGTTAACTTTTTTACAAGAATCTTGTTTGTAAACTACTTTAATAATTATATTAAAAAAAAAAAAGAAAATAATAGAAGTATAAAAGAAATAAAATTTTGTTAAAAGAATTGTTTTCTATTTAAACCTAAAGTTATTAATTAATTTTAAAACATTAGTTAGAATTTCAAATATTAACTAACAAATTTTTGCATTTTTTAAGTATTTGGTTTTTATTTGATTTGTACTAAGAGATTTGTTCTAAAAAAAATAATTTTCAAGTAAAATATCTATAATAAGATTATTATAAATAAGATATATTTTCTTAAAAAGAAAAGTTTTTCTTTTATACAACTTGTTATAGTACTAATCTATAAACTTGTATTTTTTTTTTTGCTATAATTTCGATAAATTAAAGATATATTTTGACAAACTACAAGTTATTTCTGCAAACTATTAACTAAATAGTAAATTATTTATTATTTTGGTAAATTTTTGCAAATTTTTGAATGTTATATAATTTAAAATATTGTGTAATTTGATCATCTTAATTTTTATTGTACAAATTTGATTAAATAATAAGTAATAATTTAACAATAATAATATATATTAATTAATGATAAGAATTATAAGGGTAATTTTATGTTAATTTAATGATTAAAATTCTACTAATAACATAATTTTCTTCTCAAAACTGAGCTCTATTAAAGTCCAAGTACTATCTGTAATATTGAAATAGTAGTCCAAAATAATTCAAGTAATTTGGTCTGAAAATTGTTAAAATTTCAGTTTTGTGAGTTTGTTAATATATTGAATCTTTATTGATTGGAATATTAAATTTTGTAGAATATTTTTATAAATATTAAATAGATCATAAAATTTAAAAACTGTTTTAGGTTTGTAATAAGTGTTTGTTAATACAATTATTGTCTTGAATTTATTGTAAATTTGTTTTTGTATAGCTTTAAGAATAAGATTTGTTGTTTCAAATTTCGAATGTTTACTCTTATTCTTGGGTTTTTTATTAGTGCTATTTTTAATGTTAGTACTTTATGCATTAATTCTTTAATCAGTTAGTAAAGCAACAAAACAACAAAATAAAAAATAAAAATAAATAAAAGAAAATAAAAAAAAAAAAATTAGTATCCTGTTAATAACCATGATCAAAAGCTATTGTTTCAGCATGCTTAAGTGTTAAATATTATCAACATAAAGTATTAATAATAGAAAAGTGATGAAAATTTTCAATTAAATAATAATAACATAGATTAAATGATAATAAATATGTTTTATTTGATATGGTTAATAAATTCATTTTGGTTAACAGTGTTACCAATAGAATTTTAGCTATTAATTAGCATGAAATTACTCTTATAATTTCTATTAGCAATTAGCATATATTATTAGTATCTTGAATATTACTTATTATTATCAAATTAGCAAATATTATTACTCAATCAATAATTCGATTTGTACTCTAAAAATTAAGATAATCAAATTACACAATATCCTGAACCATTTAACATAGTCAAAATTCGCCGAAATTAATGAAAATTGGCCGAAATAATCAAATAGTTTAGTGAAATAACTTGTAGTTCACCAAAATGTATCTTTAGTTCACCCAAATTATAGCAAAAAGAAAAGTGCAAGTTCAAAGACTAGTATTACAACAAGTTGTATAAAAAAAAAGCTTCTCTCTTCAAAAAAATGATCTTCTTATAGTATTTTAACATAGCATCTTACTTTAGATATCTTAATTAAAAACAAATTATCTTTTACAAAATCAAATAAAAATTAAATATTTGAAAAACCAAATTCTTCAATTATTACACTTAAAATTCTCTCAACACAACTAACGTTTTGAAATTGATTAGCTACCAATTTCAATAAACTGTTAGTGATTCCAGGCCTGGATAGAAAACATTTCCCTTGATAAAATTCTATTTCTTTTAAATTTCTTTTATTTTTCTTTTCTTTTCTTATTATAATTATTAGGGTAGCCTACAGATAAGATTCCTGTAGAAGAGTTGACTTTCACAGCAAAGTAACTACACATTTTTAGTGAGCTTCTAGATGAGCAATTTCTGGGAAAGAATTGACATTTACTACAACATAACTACATAAAGTAACTGGCAAAGAATTGGTCATTCCACTTATAAGCCCAGCAATTCAAATTATAGAAAATAATTTGAAGATAAATTCAGTTACTGGAGGTCCAACTACTTACTAAAAACGTGAATTCACAGCAAATCAACATTAACAACATTTAAGAAAAGAGACCAAAAACCTCTGGTAACATTTGGTGCTTTTCTACGGAAATAACACAGCAATAACAACTTCAAAGTGGCGACCATACCAGACACAACAACTCTAGAGTATTATCAGTCAATTTACACCCACTGCAAACAAAGATTCAACATCCCAGACGGAATTGAAGTTGTCAAGAAATCAGTATACCAATACATTGAAAACTACATCAACAATTATCTTCTTGGAAATTACAACATCTCAGAAGTTAGAAGCATTCTTTACAATAATTTAATGCACTATTCACAGTTGGAAACTGAAGACCTTAACAGTGAAACACTTGCTACTTACTTCCAAAAACTTAATTTTAACATTATCAAGTACTGTGAAGAAACATATCCAGTACAATCTTAATACTCTATTAACTTTAAATCAGAAACAGAAACAAGCAACAAAGGCAAACAGAAACTGAAACAATACTCAAGAACCATCCCAAATACTCTAATACTACCAAAGACAACTGCCAAACACTTACAAACACCTAAACAAAGAACCAGTGTCAAATTACC
Organism: Geosiphon pyriformis; assembly: GCA_016748015.1. NCBI lineage: Eukaryota > Fungi > Glomeromycota > Glomeromycetes > Archaeosporales > Geosiphonaceae > Geosiphon > Geosiphon pyriformis. The sequence continues at coordinate 42,652 of JAAOMT010000227.1, read as the reverse complement.
ACTTTCTATTACACCATTTCTAATTTCACTTGTTCAACCACAAACACCAAGTTTACCACTTAACCATTTCTTCAGACCAGAAGATTTTCAGTCATCTAAAAATCTTACTCAACAGCAGGAACCAATATCAACCAGCACCAATATTATTGAGTACTTACAGAAAATCGAAAGTAATCCTTCAAAAAACTTGGAAAGTAAAGAAACTGAATCAAAATAAGAAGAAACTATAGAAAACAAAGAAAAAATGGCAACTGTTTATATTGCAAAGATTCCAGAATTTACTGGTGAAAATAATGATACCAGTCCTCAAGAATGACTTGACAAAGTTCAAAAAGCAGGAGATGCAAATGGTTGGATTACAGCAAGAATGCTCAAAGCAATCCCATACTTTCTCCAAGGAACTGCAAAAGAATGGTTTGAAAACTTAGAAGAACCATTTGACAACTGGCAAGCATTCAAAGATGCTTTCTTATAACAATTTACTAACAACAACACCTCTATCACTCTCTGCAATCACTTTCACAATATCAAACAAGAAACATCTGAAACTGTCATGACCTATCTTGAAAGATTCAATAAACTTTTTCGACAAATTTGACAATTGGAAACCAATGACTACTATTCCAATGCTCAGATTTTGGATCAGTTCATAGCAGAGCTAAAAGACAAATTAATTAAAAAAGTCTGTCCACATGCACCAGCAGACTTAGCAACTGTCATTAGACATGCAAAGAACTATGAAATGGCTATGAAAGAAGCAAATCACACCAAACTTGTCAACCTAGCTATTGGAAAAACCAGCTTAGCAGCTGAAAAGAAGATAGACCAACTCACAAAGAAAATTGAAAGCTACTTTACAAACTAACAACAACAGCAGCAACAACTACAAAGATATCAACCTTCACAATGATGCAACCAAAACAGTTTTGGATCACCATCCAACAACCAACCTTAAAATTGTCATTATTGTAGAATTCCAGAACACTGGAAACAAGATTGCAGAAAATTGCAAAGAGACCAACAAAATAGGAATAACCAATGTTACTCTTTATCACAACAATCTTATTACCAACCTCCACCACCAACCTATTATTTACCAAGACCACAAAATCAAAACAGTTACTATTAACCAGCTCCACAACCAATGCAGCAACTTTTACCAATTCAGCAATATTAGACACCACTCACTCAACAATATCAAGTATCAGCCAGAAGATTGGTTTAACATAACCAATTCACACCCCAAAATCTATTTCAGAATAACAATAGCAGAATCAATTCAAATAACCAGTTGGTTCCCCGAAATTCTGGTCAGCAAAGACCCAATCACTATCACACTCAACCCAGTTATCTTATAATGCCTAAAGAATCGAATTTTTAACAATCTGCACTTTCTGAAAGTGAAGTTGCAGCACCAAGATCAAACCCTTCTAACAACACTATTCCATCAGCCCAGATTGCCCAAAATGCCAATCTTTCAGATATATTTCCATTCAAATTTGAAGCAAATGAATCACTATTTTTACTTAGTAATGCAGCAGCTAATAAACAAAAAATTATCACTGCCATGTATACTGAAGCTACAGTAGAAGAAAAACCCATCTGATTAATTTTAGACAGTGGATCAACTGGAAGTATTATTACCTATCAGTTAATGCAACAGCTTCAAAAAACTGTTAACAGACTAGCTCAAACTGTAATTGTTACAGCAGATGGTATGAAAAAGACACCAGTAGGAAAAATTGACAATTTATCATTTACCATTAATGGAATCACCATTCTAGTTAAAGTTCTAATCATGGATGCACCCCAATACCAAGCTTTGGTCGGGAATGATTGGCTTCTTAAGGCCTATGCAAACTTAGATTGGGAAACTTAGGAACTAAAAATCTCATACCAAGGACAATACACTATAGTACCTGCTACTTGTGGTACTTTCAACAAACAATCAAAAAAAGCCCCAGTATTTGAATTTGAGAAGGAGAAAAAAATGCCACTCACTGAAACCTACATGTCTCTTGGATCAACATCCAATTGGGCTGAGGAAACAGAACAAAAGATTTTTGAAGAATCAAGAGAATAGAAGAAAGTTAGATATTTTATACCAGAATCATGGAAACAACCACCCTACATTCCACTTAAATGCAAAGATTGCAACAAGAAACTTTTATCAATGGGAGCATGTATTTTTTCAGAAGAGGAATATGAAACTTGTACCTGCTACTTTTGTAAAACATGTCATAAAGAACGATTTGGATATCCTAAAAGGAGTGGAAAATGAGACAACACTTCTTGCCTCACATGTAAAAATATGCTATCTAAAGAATGCAACTGGATTGATATTGCAATAAGAGGAGGAGTATGTGATCAAACCTGTCAATACATTCTATCAATTTTAAAAAAAGTCAGAAGAGGAACACTATTTAATGCAGCATACAACAGTGCTTTCAACAAACTCTATCACTACCCTTATAATGCTAAAATGATTTTTGATTTAGCAATGGCATTAATTAATAGAGCCACCCAAGAGGATATTTGCCAAATGAAAGAAGCTAAGTACATTGAATACACAATGAAATTAGCTGGATTCAATTATGAAGATGAAGTAGAGACATACTACCAAATTGCAAGCCACACATATCCAACCCAAGAAGCTCAAATTCAATAATTAAAGTGAATGAACATTCAATTGTGTGAAGAATGCATCATGTTCTGTGATGACAAATGGTGTGCAGAATGCTATGCTCTTAGCATCCCTCTGCCCAGTGAAAATGACCAGGAAGAAATCGAATTTGGAGAACCTGAAACAAAGAAAAAAATCACAACAACACCAATCTATTTTACTAAAAACCAGCCTGCTATACAATTCAAATACTTTGACAACAATGGACAAGGAATAAAACCAAAAAAAGCCCACGAAATTGATGCAGGATATAACCTCAGATATCCTGGCAAAGACACCTTGGTTCTTCAACCAAAGTCCTTAACAAAAATTAATCTCAAAATTGCTCTTGAAATTCCACCTGGAACAATGGTTCAAATTGCATCCAGATTATCATTGGCAAGCAAAGGAATCAACATCAGAAGAGGAGTTATAGATGCAGAATATACTGGAGACATTACCATCATATTACAGAATGAAACAGACAAACCATTCAAGATTGAACATGCTAAAAAGATTGCCCAAGCAATTTACTTACCCTTAATCAACATTTCGAGTTTACAATCAGTTAACAACAGAGAACAATTAGGAAAAAATGAAAGAAGAACTCAAGATTTTGGTTTAACTGAACGATTTACAGTGCCAGTAAATATAGCTCTCAATGCACAGAATAAATTCCACCAAATTCTTTAACTTCCTTAACCAATTACTATTTCATCTTTTGGAGAACATCACGAAATTTACACTTGCTCAAAACTCATTACTACCCAACAAATCTTTGAATTCAATGAACAAATCTGTTTGAAGCATGAAATCTTAATTCCAAATGTTTATATTCCTAAAAGAATGAAAAAATTTCGAGTTACATTCTACAACCCCAACAATTACCCTATTGTTCTATTAAATAAATTAGAAATTAGAATCATACATAATAACATCTTCCAAGATAAAAACCCTCAAATTGTCTCTAATTTTATCAAAATTATAAGACATACTCTACTTTCAAATCTAAACATCCTTTTTACTACTGAAAACTACCACTTTTTGGAAGAAAAACTCTCTCAAATTAACATGAGTCCCTTAGAACCCCAACAACAAAGACAATTAAAACAACTGATAGCTGAATTTGCAGATATATTTGCAAAAGACAACAATGATCTAGGAAAAACGGATATTGTTTAACATCAGATCCATACAGAAGATGCTCTACCAAAACGTCAGCAAGCTTATAAAGTGCCACCTACCAACCACTAATTCATTAGAGAAAAAGTCCAGAGAATGCTCAATAATGAATTGATTCAATCATCAAGAAGTTCTTGGGCCTTATCAGTAGTTTTAGTTAAAAAAAAGAATGGAAAAATCAGATTTTGTGTTGACTATTGACAACTAAATAGTGTTACAATTGGAGATGCCTACCCTTTTTCAAGAATTAATGACATGCTAGATGTTCTAGGAAAAGCCAAGTTCTTCTCAACTTTAGACTTGAAAAGTAGATACTGGCAAGTTGAAATAGACCCAAAAGACCGACCCAAAATAGCATTTACCACTCAAGGAGAGAACTATAAGTTTAATGTTATGCTCTTTGAACTTTGCAATGCACCAGCAACATTCCAATAACTTATGGATGTTGTATATGAAAGATTTTTGTGGCAATCAGTAGTTGTCTATCTGAATAATACTGATGTATACTTCCCAAGCTTTGAAGCTCATCTTATTTACCTATAAGAAGTTTTTCAATGATTACAAAAAGCAGGATTAAAGTTAAATATTGAGAAATGTCACTTTGGAAAAACAAGCTTAATCTTTTTTGGACACATAGTTAGCAAAGATGGAGTCAAACCAAACCCTGGAACAATTAATGCTGTCAAAAACTTTCAAACTCCCAAAAACACCACAAAGCTATGAGGATTTGTAAGATTAGCCTCCTATTATCGGAAATTCATTAAAGGATTCTCAGAAATTGCCAAACCACTCAATTATCTCACCAACAAAAATGTGCCCTACAAATGGACAGAAGAACAACAAAAAGCTTTTGAAACTCTCAAAACAAGATTGACAACAGCCCCAGTTCTTGCTTACACAGATTTTAACAAATAGTTCCAACTAGCCATTAATGCTTCACACATAGTATTTGGTGCCATCTTATCACAGTTAGATGAAAATGGCCAAGAACAAGTCATTGTCTATGTCAGCAGAACACTCAAGCCAACAGAACTTAAATATGGTTCAACTGAATTAGAAGCAGCTGCAGTCATTTGGGCTCTCAAACACTTTTAACAATATCTGAAGAATAGAAAAAAATTTGACATTATAACTAACAATATTGGCCTCAAATGACTTAATAAAAAGAAAACTAAACAAAGTGCTAAACAGTCTCGATGGAATGATTTTCTAGCAGACTACAAATACATTGTACACCACAAACCAGGAAAACTACACACCAATGTTAATAGTCTCTCAAAAATAAAACAAGATTAACACCACCAACAATTCTACTATAATCTACTACTACCAACAAAACAACAAAACAACAAAACAACAAAACAACAAAACAACAAAACAACAATAGATCCCAGAAATTACAACAATTTTAAAAGCTATTTGAAGACCCTTATCATGCCAGAAAATTGGTCTCCAAGTGAAAAACATCGTTTACAACACCAGTCAAAACAATATTTCATATACCACAACAAAACTATTACAAAAATTGCAAAAATCCAAACCAATCATTCAGATTAGTACAAGAAAATAAAAAAGAAACAATCCTATATAACATGCACACAGACTCTTCTTCAGCATACTTGAGAAGAGATAGAACAATTCAAAGAACACTTAAACATTATTTTTGGCCTCATATGCAAAAAGACATTTGACAATATATAGAATCTTGTGATAATTGTTAAAAAAGAGAAGGAACTTGCCCTACAGAACCTTTAAATCCAATCAAAGTTGGACAACCTTTTGACAGAGTTGAAATTGATTTAGTTGAACCATTACCTATCACAACCCAAGGAAATTGCTATATTGCAGTAGCAGTAGATTATCTCACCAAATGGCCTGAAGCTAGAACCATCCAAAGAGCAGATGCAAAATCAGTAGCAAATTTCATTTATGAAGACATTATTTGTAGACATGGATGCCCAATTGAACTTTTATCTGATCAAGGAACACATTTTGTGAACAACTTGATACAAGAAATTTGTAAACAATTCAATGTCAAAAGACTCCTATTATTACCTTATCACCCCCAAACAAATGGACTTGTAAAACGTTTCAATAGAATGTTGTGTGAATTTTTAGCCAAAATCTCAACAGATTTTGAGCAGGAATGAGATATCTTTATTTCATCAGTGTTACTAGCATACAGAACACTAAAACAAAATACTATGAAACACACACTATTTGATTTAACTTATGAAAAGACAGCAATATTACCAATTAAATTCACAGTGGAAACATACTCAATGCAACCAATTAATGAAAAAAACTTTCAAAAAACACTCTAAAGAAGGGCCTACACTCTTCTTAGTACACTGGAAGAAAAAAAAAGGATAACAACAACTTATATTGAACATTCCCAAGCTTAATAAAAAGAAAGACATAACAACAAATTACCACCCATTACCAACAAATTTAGAGTTGGAAATAAAGTTCTATTGCACAGAATTAAGGCTGAAAAACAATAGAGTGGAAAATTTGAAAACAAATGGAATAGACCATTTTATATTTATGAAATTCTAGACAATAGATCATACAAATTAAGACTTGATGACAAAGTACTAGCAAAAGTTGCACATGGAGATAGATTGAAATACTATCATTCCAAAAACAATCCTAAACCATTAATTCCACAAATTGGTACACATTCTCCTTTAGTTAATCCTGAAGATATTCCCTGAAATTTAGAACCAATAATCATAATAGAACAACAACCAAACTTGAACACTTAATCCAACATATTTTTACAATAATTTTTTTTAATAACACACAGAAACAAAAATAATAAATAATTACAAAAAACACTCAAACCCAAAAACAAATAAAAACTCTATATTCAAAAATAATTTTCTTTATTCTTTCTTTATTAATTAGTCAATTTTTATCATGATTATTCCCCGAAATATCTAACAAATATCCCAAAAATTAATGTTAGCCTTAAAAACACTTTCTAACTTATTCATAATGATTAATAGAAGTCAAATTAATTACATTCAGAAAAAAACCACAGCCCTAGTAGTAAATAATTCTCAAAACTATCACTTCTATAGAAAAAAAACAAAAAGTCACTCTAAAAATAAATTACCAGAACTTTTAAAGCAAGCACTAAAAGAAAACTTTTTAATTGCCCCTATTGATATTCCCCCAAATACCACAATTTAACAAAAACTTCTACTATTTTTTAATGAACAGAACAATGAACATACTCTTATATATAGATATTTTCATATTGGAAAAACACTTTATGAACGAAAACTGGAACTTGAAGCAACCAACATTACTCCTGAGACTATACAAAAACAAATTTACAATGAATTCAAGACAGCAGTTGGACCAATAAACACTCGCTACAAACTTAGAACAGCATTTAGACTCTATGATTTATTCAACACTTGTAAAAACGTCTTACAAAATCCAATTTTCCATCCAATAAAGATTCAATACATTGGAAAGCTCACAGAACTGAAATTTCAACAATTTTCAGACCAAATTACTTCAATTATCTTGGACCATTATCTTAACATTACAGATAGTGTTTGGACTTTGATGGAGCTCAGTCTTGAGGAGAAGATTATGCTACCAGTAGAATTTTAGCTATTAATTAGCATGAAATTACTCTTATAATTTCTATTAGCAATTAGCATATATTATTAGTATCTTGAATATCACTTATTATTATCAAATTAGCAAATATCATTACTCAATCAATAATCCGATTTGTACTCTAGAAATTAAGATGATTAAATTACATAATACCCTGAACCATTTAACATAGTCAAAATTTGCCAAAATTAATGAAAATTGGCCGAAATAATCAAATAGTTTAGTGAAATAACTTGTAGTTTACTGAAATGTATTTTTAGTTTATCCAAATTATAGCAAAGAAAAAAGTGCAAGTTCAAAGACTAGTACTACAACAAGTTGTATAAAAGAAGAGCTTTTCTCTTCAAGAAAATAATCTTCTCATAGTATCTTAACATAGTATCTTACTTTAGATATCTTAATTAAAAACAAATTACTTTTTACAAAATCAAATAAATATTAAATATTCGAAAAACCAAATTCTTTAATTATTACACTTGAAATTCTCTCAACACAACTAACGTTTTGAAATTGATTAGCTACCAATTTCAATAAACTGTTAGTGACTCCAGGCCTGAATAGAAAACGTTTTCCTTAATAAAATTCTATTTTTTTTATTTTTTTTATATTTTTCTTTTCTTTTCTTATTATAATCATTAGAGTAGTCTACAGATGAGATTCCTGTAAAAAAGTTGACTTTTACAGCAAAGTAACTACACATTTTTAGTGAGCTTCTAGACGAGCAATTCCTGAGAAAGAGTTGACATTTACTACAATATAACTACATAAAGTAACTGGCAAGGAATTGGCTATTCCACTTATAAGTCCAGCAGTTTAAATTATAAGAGATAATTTGAAGATAAATTCATTTACTAAAAGTCCAACTACTTTCTAGAAACGTGAATTCACAGCAAATCAACATTAACAACATTTAAAAAAAAAGACCAAAAACCTCCAGTAACAACAGTAACTATATGTAAAGTGAGAATTAATTAATAGATAAAAAAAATGCTAAATTAAAACTGAACTGAATTCTGTCTTTTTTTGCTTCTAATATTACTGCTATATATACATAATTGGTGTTATATGAAATTTTTGGAATCTTGTGATTTCTTTAGAATAATCTTGAAATTCTTCTGTTATTATGCTTATTTCTAATTGGCAAATTTTTTAACTATACAATATTCCTAATTTTTATGAGTAATAATATTAAAGCCAAAGTAGAAAAAAAGCAAATTTGGTTAATCTTAAACAGTAAATCTGCCAAAAGTATTATTATCTACTAACTAATGTAACAACTTAATTGAAATATGAACAGATTAGTCCAAACAGTAATTGTAATAGCCAATAATATAAAGAAAACTCTAATAAAAAAAATTAATAACTTTCTTTTTACAATTAATAAAATTACCATTTTAATAAAAGTTTTAATTATGAATATATCTTAATATTAAGCATTTATTAAAAATAATTGGCTTTTCAAAGCCAATACAAACTTAGATTAAAAAACCCAAAAACTCAAAATTTCATATCAAAAACAATATATTAGAATGCTTGTTATATGTGGTACTTTTAACAAATAATCAGAAAAAGCCTCTATGTTCGAATTTAAAAAAAAAAATACAGTAAACTCTCTCTATAGTCCTTCTGATTATAGTCACTATTTTCTTATAATCACATTTTTTTAAAAACCAAAACCATTTATATATAATATTATCTCCTTATAGTCATTTTTACTATATATATTTCCTTATAATCTCTATCTTTACAAATATGATAGCAGAATATAAGTAATTTCCACTCTCTATAGTCACACTATAATCATATGATATTAGATATAAACATTAGATATCATCTCATATTTAATTGAACATGTACAGTCAAGGAGATTTCTCGATTTGTCAATAGAAATTATTCTTTTTATAATAGTAAAAAAAATTAGAGAAGTTTCTGAAAACAATTGTAGAACACTAAACAAAATTTCTCAAATATTACAACATTCAATTACTCTTCTTCTTTATAAGCCACCATTATCATTAGAAGACAATAACAGAACTATTATATTTGGCTTGTTGTTTGTGGGTATTATGAAAGTTTTAATAATAGTTGACATATGGTACAGTACTGCTGCTTTGGAGACTGGTAGTGTTTTAAAGACTAATAGTGCTTTGAAGACTGTTGCTGCAAGTATCAATGAAGTTACTTTGGATCAAACTTTGGCTAATAAAATTACTTTTTCTCCATATTGGGAGAAGGAATTAACAGACCTACAAGCAAGAATAATGGCCCAATGGGATCCTCCAGGAACAAGTTTGTTAATAGGACATTGTTTAAGCAAATCAATTAAGAACAGAATTCAAATTTACCTTTCCTTAGGAAAAAAAATGTGACCAGTAATAAAACTCAGAGCATGAAGATTCCAATATATACCCAATAAATACATTTTCACACCAACTTTGATATCTGTGATTAAAAAAAGACTCCATATTAGCAATCATATTCATTATTCGACCAATATTTAGTATTAGCAAGCAAAAGTTTGACTGATAGTTTTAAAGATGTATTAAAAATCAACTTTTTTGGGGCAAATAAATCTGTGTTGAATGTTTTTTATAATCCAAACATAATCATGCAGAATGGAGATTTGGATCTAAACTCAACATATCATGTTTTAAAAATGCCAATTATAAATAGTAATGTACTCAATCCAAGGTAAACAAAACTGTACACAATACAATATATTTCTAACTTCTTAAAGGATATTTATTAGACTGTTACATAATTAACTTAATAAGCTTTGAAAACATGATTACTTAAAAGAGGTATTAGAGAGTTAATAATAAGTAATAGTTGTGATTTTATTAACAGATTTACATTTTTTGATGATCTACTTCTTCACTTATTACTGAAATTGGTTTTTAAGTACCTAACAATATTTTTTTAATTTGTTTTGCTTTAAAAAAGTCTATTTTTTTCATCCGTGCAATTTCACTGAATTTTTTCATTTCTTTGCTTAATATCCATTTATGGCCAATATCATGAAAAACACAATTAGAGATATTTGGATTTACAAACTGTGTCTTTCTTATCTGAACTCGAAATCAATTTGATTTAGCAATAAAGTTAGGACATGTACAAGACCTGTATATTTCACTTTTAGAATATCTAATGACATTAAAGAGATTAGTATGCAATCTTTCAAATTTGATACAGTTATGCACTGCAATTTCCCAATGCCATTGTGAAGATGTAGAAAGAATCAACGATTTGAGTGTTTTGTTAAATTTTTCAAGTATTGCATTATGGCCTTGATGTTGATTTGAAAGTTTAGATCAAACAATTACAATTCTTTTTTGAATCAGCTTGCAAACTTCAGACTTCAATCATAGCCATTGTTTTTCATCAGCAATTTTAATTAATTGGTAAATAGGATGGTGCTGAGCAGACCAAATTGGTGCAAACATTTGTCTAATCATAAGTCTTAATGAAGACCTATTGAAACAAATCTCAGTGCGAAAGTTAATAATTGCTTGTAAATAAAAAAAGACTTGTTTATACTTTAACCTGAATGTGAGATCTGTTTCATTTTGAGCCCATTCTAAGTAACTTTCAACAGATAAATTTTTCTTAGAAACAACATATGGCCATATTAATTTGGAAGTTATTGCATGCTTATATATATTACATATCAAATCCCATGACTTATGATGATCAGAACATTTTTTAAAAAACTGCAGTTGACTTTTACTCTGATATCTCTGATATTGTGCAAAGTATTTTATATCAATATTCTAATTGATATAGGTGTTGCTGTGTTTGGAGAGCTTGACAACATGACATTGTGCTATTTTCTATGCAATTATGCAAGTATGCGGAGGATCAAATTGACAGCCTTTATTATTGATTATTAGTTAGGAGTAAGAAACAAAAAGTGTTGCAGATGCATTATCAAAATTAGGTTTCTTTTTACCGAGAATCTGTTATTTGCACTTAGAATTCTACAGTTAGATTAAAACCTTCATTTTTATAATTTGGCTGCTTTTTATAATTTGAGGCACCTTATATGACATAAGACACCTCACATGTCCAATTAGATATAAGGCAAAATGATATTTAAGACATAACAAATACATCAACATATTGTTACAGATGATTATTTGGGGTCTTAAAGCAAATAACAAATCCATAACTTAGTGTTTAATTGATGATATTAGTAATGTCTGAAGGTGTTTCGATCGGAAAGTTTTGATTGGAGTTTTTTGTATAATGGACAGAGATTCCCATGTTATCTTTTTTCCATAGCTTCCCAGAATCACAATTCTGTCAATTTTTTTCTCAGCGTGGTGGCCAGCAATCTTCTGGTAAACAATCCATAATTCTTATGCATTCTACTCACTTGCAGGGATCTTTTACTAGGCAATCCTTGATGTCAATACTTAGCACTTTAATCCTCAATCAATTACTATACCCAACAAAATAAAGACAAAAAAATAAAAGAGATAAAGAAAATAGAGACAATAAGCTAAGGCAATATAAGTTAGTATCCTGTCAATAGCCGTGATCAAGGGTTATTGTTTCTGTGTGTTTTAAGTATTAATTATTATTACCATTTAGGGTTGATAGTAAACAACTGAATTTGAGATGCTGAATAAGTATATTTATTGTTATTTTGGAATGCTATGGTTTCTAACTGGGGAACAGTAGCTAAGGAATTTCTTTTTTTTCTCCCTTTTCTTCTCTGCCTCTAATGCTACTGCTATATATATGTATTTTCTAGTTTTACAGGATTGTTTTTGATTGTTTGTTCTTGCTAGCTATTACTTTGTTTTTTTATGTTATAATTAATTATCTTATATTATAACATATTATCTGACATTATTACACATTATTCTATATTATTCTGTATTATAACACATTATCCTATATTATTGTATGCTATTCTGTGTCCTTTCATGTTTTGTCACATTTTTCTTCTTTCTTTGATAGGCTTTCTTTTTTCAAGTAATATTATTTCCTTTTTTTTTAATATTAAGCTTCTGCAAAATTAGTTATATCTGTTGATAGAACTTTATTTGTGTAATGTTTGATGGTTATGTTGACTATGGCTTTTTGTAGATCTTTAAACTGTTAATTGGTCATTCCTCCTATGTTGTTGACTGTTATTTTTTTCAAAGATCTATCCAATAGTATGTTTGGACAATGTCGAAAAGTGATGTATAATTGACATGCTGCCTTGTAATGTAGTGTCAGGTTGTTCCTTCCTACAAATTTTTCTACTTGTCCCATTGCTTCTTTGTTGAAAGTTTTCTGGTTGTAATCTCTGTATTGGTTTTCTAAGTCTAGTTGTTCTCCAATTTTGTAAAACCAATATATTAGAGGGAGTCTTTTTTTCCACTCCTGGGCATTATTTGGTGTTCACTCTCCTGTTTTGGGGAGTTTGGTCCCATAAGCTAAAGATTTTTTAATTTTCTCTAGCTCAAGGACCAAGTATGTTGTATATAATTGTTTTTGTCTTCTATCTAATTTTTTTACTTCTTTTTCTTCCTCTTCTTTTTTTTCTCCATGTCCCGCCTAAGAAGTATATTTAATTCTTTTTTGTAAAATTTTCTTTCTGGGTGAAGTGTAGAGATGAGAATGGTTAGTTCTAGTTGAACTCTCACTCATCTCTCTCTTCTTCTTATCTCTATATCTTATCTCTTTTTTATCAATTATAATTTTTATTTGAGATGTAGATTTTTGAATTTCATTAAATAATTGTTTAGATAATTTTAAAATTTTGTCTAAAAAGTTCATGTTTGAAATTTCTATCATTCCCTTCTTTGTGGTCTCAAGGCTTATATACATGTAATATCTAGATTTTGGCATATGTGTAGCTACATCTTGATGATTATCATTGGTTCCATATCTCGTGATATATCTTCTGGTCTGATTAATAAAATTTGTGCTCTTAATTGTGGTTTCACTAATGTTGATCCTTGTGTTTGATAAATTTTTAAACAATTTCCATGTGCTGTCTTTTTCAGAATTCTGTTTTCTAATCGTAACTTGTAAGATCTGTTTTCTAAAATTTTGTGTATGTGAAATGGTCCATCCTATTTTGGATCAAACTTTTCATTCCACTGTTTTTCCACTTTGGTACAATGTAATAGTACTTTGTCTCCAATCCTGAATTCGACTGGTTTATCTGGTAGTTGGTTATTGTGCCTTTTTTTTTGTTTTTCTTATGATTTTTAAATGTTATCAGCTGCTCTTTGCCATTTGTTTTCTAGCGTTTTCATTACGACATATGTTTTTCTCAGCAATGTTTCTTGGAAATTGTCTTCTGTTATTGGTTCTGTTGGATATGTATTGATCTCTATCTCAACTGGTAGTGTTGCTGTTCTACTGTATACTAATTCAAATGGTGTTGCTTATATAGTATCTTGCTTCATTGTCCAATAAGCAAATAGTACTGATGGTATGAATAAGTCTTATTTATCTTGGTTTTCTTGGCTAATCTTGGCTATTGCTTTGCACAATGTTCTATTGAATTTTTCAACTAATCCATTGGTTTATGAGTGATATGGCAATGATAATAATCTCTTCATTCCGAATCTTTGACTCAGTTCTGTTAATGTTCTATTCACAAAGTGAGTTCCTTGGTCGGATAATAATTCTTTTGGACATCCATGTTGACAAATCAGATTTTGATTGATGAATTTGGCAATAGATTCTGCATCCACTCTTTAAATTGCTTTTGCTTCTGGCCATTTAGTGAGATAATTCATGGCTACTGCAATGTATCTGTTCTCTCTGCTAGTTATTGTTAATGGTCTGACTAAGTCAATTCCAATCTGCTTGAATGGTTGTTCTACTTTGATTGGTCTTAATGGCTTGCTAGGTCTTGTTTCTTCTCTTCTCTGACAAGTATCACAATTTTGCACGTATTGGATGATGTCTGGGTACATGGATGGCCAATAGTATCTATTTCTGGTTTTTTTTATGGTTGTTTCTTTGTGAAAATGTTCTGCTGTTGAATTGGAGTGCATGTTGAATAATATTGTTTCTTTCTCTGGTTCTATGATTACTCTGGTTGGTTGATCTGGATTCTTTCTGTTTTTCTGATAAAGTATATTTTGATGAGTGATAAAATATTTGGACTGTTGTTTGATATGGTTTTGTTCCTTTTGAGATAATTTCTTCTTGAACTGTTGAGTGTTTATAAAATGTTGAAGTTGTTAATATTTTTGTTTATTCATTTTTTGTTATATTTTTGGGTTGAAGTGTCCTTAGATTTGTTTTATTTGTGATAAACCATCAGCATTTCTATTTTCTTTTCTTTTTTTGTAATATATGATATATTTAAATGGTGAAAGTTCTATTTTTTATCGAGCATGATGATTATCTCCAAATTCTTGCTTCTAGATTGAAGTCAATCTTTTATGATCAGTGTATATGTTGAACTTCTGGCTTAAGTATTCTTTCTATTTTATAACTGCCCAATAGATTGCTAAGTGTTCTAATGCTGGTGTTCCATAGTTTTTTTCAGTTGAACTTAAACTTTGGCTGGCGTATGCTACTGGATATTCTCTTCCATCTGGTCTTTTCTGTGATAGTACTGCTCCCAATGCTTGGCCTAATGCATTGGTGGTAATAATGAATGATTTGCTGTAATCTGGATACATCAACACTAGAGCTTAAATAAGCTTTCTTCTTAATATGTCGAAAGCTTCTTGCTGGTTTTTTGTCTATTTATACTTGATGTTTTTTGATTGGAGCTGGTGTAATAGCTGGGCCAGTTTAGAAAAATCTTTGATAAAGTGGCAATAGTATCTGGCAAATTTCAAGAATGCTCTTAGTTCTGTCAAGTTGGTTGGTACTGAAAAGTTCTTGACTACCTTAATCTTGTCTGAATTCGTTTTGATACTGTCTTTGCTCACAACATGTCCCAAAAACTTGAGTTCAGTTTTTTCAAAGAAACACTTGGTTGCATTTAATTTTAATCTGGCTCTTCTTAGTCTTTCAAACACTTGTTGAAGATGATGCAAATAATTATCAAATGTCTTGGAGAACATATTTGTGTTATCTAAGTAAATAACTACTGATTTCTATAGTAGTCTGGTGTAAACAATTTTTATTAGTCATTGGAAGGTGGCTGGTGCATTCATCAAACCAAATGGCATTACTTCAAATTCGAAATTCTCTTCTTGCATTGTAAAAGCCATTTTCTCTTTATCTTTTAGTTTCATGGCTACTTGCCAGTAACCACTATCTAAGTCCAAAGTTGAAAACCATTTCTTTCCTTCAAAGGCATCAAACAGTTTTTGGATCTTTGGAGTCGGGTAGCTATCTTTTTTTGTTACTTCATTCAGTTTCCTGTAATCCACACAAAAGTGGGTTTTCCTATTTTTCTTATAAACTAGTACCACTGGTAATGACTATGGGCTCATTGATGGCTGAATTAGTCCATTGTTAAGCATCTGATTGATTTTTTGATGAATGATTTCATGGCTGGCTGGTGGTACTCTGTATGCTCGTTGTTTTATTGGCATTGCATCTCCAGTCTTGATCTGATGTTGAATGATGTCAGTATGGCCAAATTCATTTTTGCTGGGAAAGATATCATTAAAATTGTTGAGTAACATCTTGAGCTGTATATGTTAAAGTGGGTCTAAGTTTTCCATGTTTATTTGTTCTAATTGTTCTGGTTGGAGCAGATAACATTTGTTTTGTCTGTAAATTTTTTGTGACATAATATCCACATATCCACAAAGCTGTGAGAAATCTGAAATGGGGTTTGGTGTCTGTTCTTTAACTTCAGTGCTTAAATATCCGATGGTGGTTCCTTTTGGTATTTCTATGATGTTTCCTGTTGTATTGTAAATGGAAATTTTGATATGTTTCTTGTTTTTGGCTAGTATGTAGAGATTGATAAGTCCAATTTTTTCTGATTTGCAAATGGTTGGTTCCGCTTTAAAAATTTGTGCCTGATCCTTCATTTTTCTTTCTATGGTTAACATGTACTGGTCATATGATAGAATGGAGATAATTTTTTCCTTGTTAATAATCTCTTCTTCTGTCATATTGATTGGTACATTTATTCTACCTGTTGATCCGAATCCTTGTATCCCTCTAGCTGTAATTCTTAATTTTTTCTTGTTTCTCACTGATACTAATTGAGCTATTTTAACCAGAGACAGAAATATTGCTTGTGCTATCTTTTTGTTTGGCTCTATAATATAAGCTTTTTCTGAGTCATTTTATAGCATAGCAATAATATTTTCCACATATTCAGTGTCAATTATTCCTCCTCTGATGCTAATTTCTTTTTTCACTAAGCTATTTCTAGATGCTAATTGAACCATTGTTGTTGCAGGGATTTCCAGTACAACTTTGAGATCAATGCAGATGCATGAATGTGGTTCCAATTTGATGGCATCTTTTTCCAGATATCTTAGATCATACTCTGCATCAGTATTATGCATGTGTTCTAGCATAATACCTTTATTGTTGTCACTGAACCATCTAAGTTCTTATTTCTTGGAGAGATTAGGAAGTGCGATGTGTTGTTCAGAGTTTAAATCTGAGTTTAAATCACCATTGTTATCACTGTTGTCATTTTAAATAGAGCTGGAACTGTTGTTGTCATTGTTGTTAGGGTTTAAATCGGGATTAAAAGTTGAATCCAATTCTGATGCACAGCTGCTAATTGGTTCTTCTTCTTTTAGGATCATGTAGATCCTGCATGGTGTTGGATTGTAGATGAGGTCACACTCATTACAATACTGAAAGTCACATAGGATCAAACAGTAGTTACATAATTGGGTGTTTATTTCTTCCAAGTGCTGTTTTTGTTCCTTTTGAGTGGTTGCTAAATTTTGGTAGTGTTCATAGAATTCCTCTGGGCCTGTTTTAATATCTAAAAAGGCATTGGGAATAAGAACAACTTCAACTGGTTCAGGGAAATTGTTCTTTATTTCTAAGATCTCACTGGGTGAAGCACCTTCTATCTTGGTATTGGCCATTCTCTAGATCTCATCTTTGTTGTGTAGATAACCATTCAGGTAAGAGATTGCTTGATGCCAGGCTGCAGTTATTGGGGTTTCTTGACTTATCTAGTCATTAATGAGAATTGTGTATTGACATGATGCATCACAGGTTTCTCCTTAACCAGGAATGTCATTCCACATCCCTTTATTGAGCAGTTGTTTGCCACAAGCAAGACATGGTTTGTTGTCCCATTTGCCTTGGTGTTTTGGGTAGCCATAGTGTTTACAGTAGAATGGTTTGCAATAGTAATGAGTCCACCTCCAGTAGTCTTTGTCAAGCACAACCCAAGCTCCCATGGAAGACAACTTTTTCCTACAGTCTTTGTACTGGAGTGGAATATAAAATGGTTTTGGTTTGGTGTCAGTTGAATAGGAACTTCCCCAGCCACTGGTAATTTTATTGGTGGTATCTTTTTGTAACTTGTCTTCTTCTTTTCCTTTCTCTTTGTTGTCCCAAGACAGTATTGGCAGTAATTCATTGTGATCAATGTCAGCTCACAAAACTTGATAGGCTTTCCAGGTAGGTTTCTTCTCTTTTTCCTTAAATTCAATTAGTGGTGCGGTTGTAGTGGTCTTGAAGTATCTACAAGTGGCTGGTACTCTAGTATGCTGCCCATTTTGGCTAAGCTGTAGCTCCTGGGTGTTCCAGTTAAGCATGGCATTGGTTTTAGACAGCCAGTCATTACCAATGAGAGCTTGGTACTGGGTGGCTTCCATGACTAAAACCTTGATTGGTATAATAATACCATTGACTTCAATAGAAAAATTGTCAATTTCGCCAATTGGAGTTTTAGTGGCTCCATTGGCAGTAATAATTCTGGTGCTGGCAGTACAATCAACTTGGCAACCTAATTGGTCTATAAGTTGTCATGTGATAATGCTGTCTGCTGAACCACTGTTTAGAATCAGCTTGATGGCCTGCCCATTGACCTTAGTATTGGTGTACATGACAGTGATTGGTTTTATATCAAGAGTGGCTTTACTAAAGAGAGGAGTTTCAGTTGGTTCCTCGATTTTGAAGGGAAAAATGGCTGCTAATGATTCATCATTTGTGATGGTGGCTGGAAGTATGTTGTTATTGATTATTTGCTTTGGAGAGGTTTCCAGGTTGTTGTTGGTTAAGCATCTTCTGGGGCAACCAGGAAACTCAGATAGTTCTGGGAACTCTGATTTTGGTTGTACTCATTTCCCGAATTCCTGGGATGTGATTTTAAGGTGTAATTAGATGAACTGGAGATCAGTTGATGTACAACCATCGCTGATCTTCAGTTTTGCTGAATGATTTTTGGTATTTGGTTTCCAGATAATGTCTGGGTTGGATGGTGTGATAGGGTTTAAATTTGTTGTGGCTAATATATCACTTGCGGCTGTGGCTAATAGATAACTGGTGCTGGGGTTTGGTATATTGGTTGTTGTGCTATTTGAGTATAGTGTGGTTGATAGTGATCTTGATTTGAGTAGTGGTTCGGAGTTTGAAATTTGTAATCGGAGTTTCGATTTTGATTCTCTGATCATAGATTATTGCTATAATCTTGGCAGCTAGCTTTGATGTAACCTTGTTTACAACAATTGTAGCAATTACGTGTCTCTTGCTGCCATGGCTGATTGAATGATGATGATAAAAGATGTGACTGATTTCAGAAACAATTCATGTTTTCCAAATTATCATGTCATTGTGGAAACTAATAAATTGCTTAATTGTTAGCTAAGTATTTTTCTAGTTTCTGATTAATTGAATTACTGAATTGTTTCAATTTGGAATCCAATTCAGATGATCTGTTCATTACTAGATTTACAGCTTGGGCATGGTTGGCTTTGAGTTTAGCTGCTTCAAAATCTCTGGCATTTGTAACAGCGGCTTGAAGATCTGCTGGGTGCATTGAACATACACGTTGGAGAATGCTACTGTGCAGACCTCAAATAAATTGATTTAGGATTTGTAGTGCTGTGAAATAATTAGCCTGTATGGCCTGGATTTGGTGCAAATTTCTGTGGAAGCATCCTAAATAAGTAGTGACTGCTTCATTTTTTACTTGCTTGATAGTAGTAAAAGTGTTTGCCAAATGATTAATGCTATTATTATTACTAAAGTATTATAGGAATGCAAGCTTAAATACATTAAAATCTTGGGGTTTGTTGGCTAGGCTCTGATATCATGAATTGGCAGTATCTTGAAGAAAGTAAGGGATGGCTTGGAGGGCTCTTGCGTCATTCCATCTATTTACTGTGATGGCCTTTTCAATGTCATTGAGCCATATTTGGGCATCATCTTCTTTGCCAGTGAACTTTTCAAGTTTCACTATTGAAGTGTAGGCCATTGGATCCAAATTCAATTGTTGTGGTTGTGGTTGTTGCAATGGCTGTTGGGGTTGTTGAAGTGGTGGTTGAATAGGTTGTTGAAGTGGCTGCAGTAGAATTGGTTCTAGTATTAGTACAATTGGTGGCTGATTGATGATGATTATTGGAGATAAGTTTCCCTGATTAATTAATTTAGAGTTTAGATTATTCGAAGTTTGCCAGTAATGAATGTTTGGGGTTTCAATTTTTGGATTCTTTGTGATCAAATTCTGGTAAGTAAATTCCTTATCTTTAGCTTCTTTTTCTTTCTCCTCTTCTAATTCCATTATTTTCCAGAAACTTGTGTTTCGAAATCTGGTTGAAATGGTAGTGATTGGAAACCTAATGGCATTGGCAATCATGATTTAAATCCTTCAAAATATTTGCCATATGGTCCTAGTAACTCTGCTCTTCTTTGTTTACTTTGGAATGGGAATTGTCCAAAGATTGATGTTGTATTTGATGTGGATGTGTTTGCTAATAATATATTGATGGCACTTCCTAGTGTATAATGGTATGATAGATTGGTTGGTGATTCAACTCTGGTTTTCTTTCAAGTGGATAGTTGTATCTTTTTGGGTGTTACCACTGGTGTTTGCAATCTTCCTTTGCCTTTGTCTGCATAAATAATGGGGAATTGTTGTTGGGTGTACCTTTCAATGGTTTGATTGATTTCTCTAATAATTGGTGTGAAACTGTGGTTTCTTTGTAAGCTGGTATGTTGAAATAATTCTGTATAGAAATTTTCTCTTGCAGATTCAATGTTAACTGTTCCTCCTAAGCAGTCTGTGATTTTATTGTTAATGTAAAAGTTAAAGGCTGATTTCACTGGAAAATAGTTGTTGTTTAATCTTAACTGTTGGCTGTACTGTTGAAACAAGAATTTGGCGAATTCTAAATAGTTTGCTTCTATGATTTCTGATTCTACCACTTTTGGATGATTGTTGTTGGTGCTGGTTTTCTGTAGGATTATATCTCACAGGAAGCACCAAATGTTACAGGTAATTATTTGGGGTCTCAAAGCAAATAACAAACTCATAACTTGGTGCTTAATTGATGATATTAGTAATGTCTGAAGGTGTTTCAATCAGAAGATTTTGATTGGAGTTCTTTGTATAATGGACAGAAATTTCCATGTTATCTTTTTTTCATAGCTTCCCAGAATCACAATTCCATCAATTTTTTTTTCAGCATGGTGGCCAGCAATCCTCTGGTAAGCAATCTGTAATTCTTATGCATTCTACCCACTCACAGAAGTTTTTTACCAGGCAATTCTTGACATCAATACTTAGTGCTTTAATCCTCAATCAATTAGTATACTTAACAAAATAAAGACAAAAAAATAAAAGAGATAAAGAAAATAGAGACAATAAGCCAAGGCAATGTAAGTTAGTATCTCATTAATAGCCATGATTAAAGGCTATTGTTCCCACGTGTTTTAAGTATCAATTACTATCATCATTTAGAATTGATAGTGAACAACTGGATTTGAGATGCTAAATAAGTATATTTATTGTTATTTTGAAATGCTATGGTTTCTAACTGAGGAACAGTAGTTAAGGAATTTCTTTTTTTTCTCCCTTTTTTTCTCTGCTTCTAATGCTACTGCTATATATATGTATTTTCTAGTTTTACAGGATTGCTTTGGATTGTCTGTTCTTGCTAGCTATTATTTCATTTTTCTTACATTATAACTAATTATTCTATGTTATAACACATTATCTGACATTATTACACGTTATTCTATGTTATCCCATGTTATAATATGTTATTCTATGTTATTGTGCACTATTCTGTGTCTTTTCACATTTTGTCACATTTTTCTTCTTTTTTTGATAAGCTTTCTTTCTTCAAGTAATAGTGTTATAAAAGCAAAATACAATAAAAAGTGTGTTCTTATTAATATGCCAAAAAACACAAACCAAAAGTGAACAACAATCTCCTTGGAAACTAAAAAGGCTTTTTGTTAGTACAAACTAGAGCATTCTGACTACTTAGTAAATAGACTTATCGAAATATTTAATCTAAAAATTGACTGCTCCACTGTAACAAAAATACTCACAAAATCAGACCAATGGATTGAAAAAAATGTATCTGGCAACTCTGGTCAATTGACAAAGAACAGGAAAGAGATGTTTCCAAAGATAAATGATGCACTGGGAGAATAGATGCTCAGAGCACTAGCTACCAACTGCATTCTTACTGGAAAAATTTTACAAATGAAAGCTCTCAAGTTTGCTGAAAAGTTTTCAAAAAAAAATAACTTTAAAGCATCAGATAGTTGGTTAGAAAAGTTCAAAAAACATTATAATTTGCACCACATTAAAATGCATGATGAAGCAAACAGTACTCTCTTAGAAATTTTACTAAAAGAATGAGAAAAACTGCGTGAAATTATCAGCAAATATAATCTAAATGATGTTTACAATGCTGATGAGACAGCATTATTCTTTAGAATGCCACCAAATGCAACTTTGGCAACAAACTTTACCTCTGACACTAAGCGTGATAAGAGTCGAATTACCATACTTCTTGCTTGTAATACAACAGACAGCATCAAGTTGCAGCCTTTAATTATCGGCAAAGCCGCAAAGTTACAATGTTTTCACAATATTAATATGAATGCACTTCTAATCACTTATTGTTACAATACAAAAGCATGGATGTAAACCAATATTTTTAGTGAATGGCTTAATTTATTAAATGAAGAAATACATCACAAGAAAAAAAAGATTTTGCTATTGCTTAATAATGCTGGTCTCCATGGTAGAAAATCTTCCATATTATTTAATATTATGATTAGATACCTACCATTCAATACAACATCCCATTTGCAACCATTAGATACAGGAATTATTGCACCTTTTAAGGCACAATACCAAAAGTTGTTTTTTTTCTATCTTATTAATCAGTATGATGACAAGATTCCAATATCAACAGTAACATTAAAGGATGCAGTTGACTTTTTAATTGATGCGTGGTTAGTGATAACAACAACTACAATCCAAAACTGTTGGCATCATATGGGAATTCTGAATAATAATCAAATGCCAGCCCATCCATTAGATATTGAACAAGAACTTCTACAAGAAGTACAAGTTCTTATTAAGCATGTTGATATTGATAAGCTATTGGCAATAGACTTCATTAATATTGACAAGTTTGAACTATTATTCACTTATGCCTCAGAGAATGAAATTGTGAATCTTATTAACAATAAGTATAGTAGAAATTCTAATGCAAATAAAGATTTAGAAAGTGAAAATGAAGATGAATCTTTGCTTTTATTATCTATACATCAAGGTAAAATTGCACTTAAAGATACATTGTGCTATTGTGAAGAGCAGTATAGTAAAAAAGTTAATTCAGACTTTTTTAAAGCTTTGAGAACATTAATTCATAATACTGTTCTCAAAGTTCAAGAAGAGAAAAAACAGTTGCAAATAGATAGCTTTTTTAAATAAAATATATATAATTAGTTATTATATTATGCATATGATATATAGATTATGTGATAAAATATTAATTATTTTTTATTGTCCCATCTCTCTATAGTCACCATAAATGTGCTGACCAAAAGATGTGATTATAAAGAGAGTTCACTGTACTAATTACTAAAACTTACATAACTCTTAAATTAATATCTAATTGGACTAAAAAAACAAAACAAAAATTTTTTAAAGAAATTAGTAGTTGAAATAAAGTTTGGTATTATAAATTAAAATTACAGAAATAACTATTTTATATTTTACTCAAGTATAAAAACTGCAACAAAAAGCTTTTATTTATAGGAGCTTGTATATTTTTAGAAAAAAAATATGAAATACATATTTGCTATTATTATAAAATTTGTTACCAGAAATAATTTAAATACTTCAAACAAAATAAAAAATAAAACAATATGTCTTGTTTTACATGTGAAAAAATGTTACCAAAAGAATACAACTAGATCAATATTACAATAAGAAAAGTAGTTTGTAATTAAACTTGTTAATATGTACTTTCAATTACAAAAAAGTTAAAAAGAGAAATTTGATTTAATACAGTATATAACAGTGCTTTTAACAAACTTTATTATTACCCACATAATGTTAAAATGATCTATAAATTGGCTATAGGTCTAATTAATAAAGAAACTCAAAAAAATATTTATTAGATAAAAAAAACTGAATATATTGAATACACTTTCGAAATTGGATATAACTATGAAGATAAAGTTAAAACTTACCACTAAATTATAAGTTACATCTATTTAACCAAAAAAGCTCAAATTTAATAATTAAAACAAATGAACATTTAACTATGTAAAGAATATATAATGTCTTGTAATAACTAATAGTGTCTGAAATGTTATGTTTTTAGCATTTTTCTGCCTAGTAAAAATAATAAGCATGAAATCGAATTTGGAGAATTTAAATTTGAAAAAAAAATTACAACCACTTTAATCTACTTGATCAAAAATCAGCTTGTCATACAACTCAAGTACTTTGACAATAATAGCCAAGAGATCAAGCCAAAAAAAGCTCACAAAATTGATGCAGAATATGATTTTTATTATTCAAGAAAAGATACTTTGGTTCTTTAACCAAAATTTTTAATAAAAATTAATCTTAAAATTGCTCTTAAAATATTATTAGGAGCAATAGTTTAAATTGCTTCTTGATTACTTCTGGCCAGCAAAAAAAATTAATATTAAAGGAAAAATTATAGATACAAGATACACTGAAGACATTACAATTATGCTACAAAATAAAACAAAAAAGTTATTTAAGATAAAACATGCTAAAAAAATTGCTTAAGCAATTTATCTATTCTTAATTAACATTTCGAATTTACAATCAGTTAATTAAAGAAAACAATTAGACAAAAATGATAAAAGAACTCAAAGTTTTGGTTCAACTAGATGATTCACAGTTTTAATATATATAAGTTTTAATATACAAAATAAATCTTACCAGATTTTTTAACTTCTACAATCAATTATCATTTTATCTTTTAAAGAACATTACAAAATTTACACTTGCCCAAAACTAATAATTACTCAACAAATCTTGAATCAAATAAATAAATTTGTTTGAAAAATAAAATTTTAATTCTAAATGTCTATATTTCTAAAGAAATAAAAAATTTCGAGTTATATTTTATAATTCCAATAACAACTCTATTATTTTATTAAATAAATTAGAAATTAGAATTATATATAATAATATCTTTCAGAATAAAACTTCTCAAACTGTTTTGAATTTCATTGAAATTGTAAAACATATACTACTCTTAAACTTCAACATTATTTCAAATATTAAAAACTACTATCTAATTGAAAAAAAGCTTTTTTTATCAAATTGGATCCCTTAAAACTCTAACAACAAAAACAATTAAAACAGTTAATTGTTAAATATGCTGATATATTGACTAAAGATAACAACAATTTTGAAAAAACCAATATTATGCAACATAAAATCTACACAAAAAATGCTTTATTAAAATACCAACAAGCTTACCAAGTTTTACTTACAAGCCACCAATTTATTAAACAAAAAGTAAAAAAAATACTCAACAATAGTCTTATTCAACTATTAAAAAGTTTCTGAATCTTACCAGTAATTCTGGTTAAAAAAAAAATAGGAAAATTTGATTTTGTGTTGACTATTGCCAACTTAATAATATTATAATTAAAAATGTTTACCTATTACCAAGAATTTGTTAGATGCTTTAGAAAAAGCCAAATACTTCTTAACTTTAGATTTGGAAAGTGAATACTAACAAGTTAAAACAACATTTACTACACAATAAGAGAATTATAAATTTAATATAATGTTTTTAGACTTTGCAATATATTAGCAATATTTTAATAACTTATAAATATTGTTTACAAAAAACTTTTATGGTAATCAGTAATTGTTTATTTTGATAATACTAATATTTATTTTTCAATATTTGAAGCTTATTTAATCTACTTGCAAGAAGTTTTTCAATAATTACAAAAAGTAAAATTAAAATTAAACTTTAAAAAATATCACTTTAGAAAAACAAGTTTAATTTTTTTTGAATATATTGTAAGCAAAAATGGAGTTCAACTTAATTCAGAAACAATTAATATTATTAAAAACTTTTAAATTCTTTAAAATACTACAAAATTAAGAAAATTTATTAGATTAGCTTCCTATTATTAAAAATTTATTAAAAAATTCTCAAAAATTACCAAACTTCTTAATTATCTGATTAACAAAAATGTTAAATACCAATAAACTTCAGTTTAACAAAAAGTATTTGATACTTTCAAAAAAAACTTATAACTGCTTCAATTTTTGTCTATTCTAACTTCAAAAAAAGATTTCAATTAGCCACTAATGCTTCATATATAGCTTTTTGTGTCATCTTATTACAAATAAGTGACAGTGACAAAGAGCAAATAATTGCATATGCCAGTAAAATACTTAAGTCAACAAAATTCAAATATAGCTTAATTAAATTAAAAGCAACAGTTATTATCTAAACTTTTAAACACTTTTAGCAATATTTTTACAATAAAAAAAAATTTGATATCATAACTAACAACATTAGCCTTAAATAGCTTAACAAATAGAGTTTTGAGCTTAGTGTAAATTAATCTTAATAGACTAACTTCTTAGCCAATTACAAATATATTGTTTACTACAAATCTAGAAAATTATATATAAATATAGATAGTCTTTTAAAAATAAGACAAAATTAGCACTAATACTAACTTTATTACAATCTACTAACTTAACAACAAATAATCAACAAATAATGAAACCAGAAAATAACAACAATATTAAAAACTATTTGGAAACTATTACTATACCAGAAAACTGGTTTTTAATTAAAAAACAATGATTATAATACCAAGTAAAACAATATTTTATTTATTACAACAAAATTTATTATCAAAATTACAGAAATTCAACCAACTCACTCAGATTTATCTAAAAAAACAAAAAAAACTATTTTTTATAATATGTACATAGATCTATCTTCAGCATATTTAAGAAAAAATAGTGTAATTTAAAGAACATTAGAACATTATTTTTGGCTTTACATGTAAAAAACATTTGATAATATATAAAATCATATAATAGTTATTAAAAAAAAGAAGAAACTTGTTTTACTAAACCTCTAAATTCAATTAAAATTGGACAAATTTTTGACAGAATAAAAATCAATTTAGTCAGACTATTACTTATTACTACTCAAAAAAATTATTATATTGCAGTTATAGTAAATTTTTTTACCAAATAGTTTAAAGTTAGAGCCATTCAAAAAGCAGATACAAAATTAATAGCAAATTTCATTTATGAAAACATTATTTGTAAACATAAATATCTAATTAAACTTTTATCTAATCAAGAAACACATTTTATAAACAACTTAATACAAGTAATTTGTGAATAATTTAATGTTAAAAGACCACTTTTATCATCTTATTATTCTTAAATAAATAAATTAATAAAACATTTCAACTGAACATTGTATATATTATTAGCCAAAGTCTTAATTAATTTTGAACAAAAATAAAATAACTTTATTCTATCAGTATTACTAATATACAAAACACTAAAACTAAATGCTATAAAACAGATACTATTTAATTTGACTTATAAAAAAACAATAATATTGTCAATTAATTTTACAGTAGAAAACTATTTAATACAATCAATCAATTAAGAAAACTTTTAAGAAATATTTTAATAAAAAGCCTATATCTTGCTTAGTACTTTAGAAGAAAAACAATAAATAGTAGCTATTCATATTAAATATTTTCAAGTCCAATAAAAAAAACAACATAATAACAAATTGCTACTAGTAACTAATGAATTTAAAGTTAAAAACAAAGTTTTTTTATGCAAAATTAGGACTAAAAAACAATAGAATAGAAAATTAAACATAAATAGAATAGATTATTTTATAATTATGAAATCTTAAACAATAAATTATATAAATTAAGACTGAATAACAAAGTATTAGCAAAAGTTATACATAGAAATTAATTAAAACATTATTATTTCAGAAACAATCCTAAATTATTAATTTTACAAATTAGTAAACATTCTCTTTTAATTAATTCCAAAGATGTTTCTTAAAATTTAAAACCAATAACTATAATAAAACAATAACCAAATCTTAATATTTAATTTAATATTATTATAATATTTTTTTAATAATACACAAACGTAAAAACAAAAATAGTAAATAATTACAAGAAAAACCCAAAACCAAAAATATATAAAATTTCAAAATTATTTCTTATTTTTTTTTCAAATCTTTTCAAATTTTATATTTAATTTATTTACTTTCATCATGATTATTTTTCAAAAAATATCTCAAAAATTAATGTTAGCTTTGAAAACACTTCCTAATTTATTCATAATAATCAATAAAAGTCAAATTAATTACATCCAAAAGAAACTATAACACCAGTAGTAAATAATTTTCAGAATTATCACTCTTATAAAAGAAACACAAAAAGTTATTTTGGAATTCAATTATCAAAACTTTTAAAGCAAACTTTAAAAGAAAACTTTTTATTTGCCCTTATTGACATTCTATCAAATATCACAATTCAATAAAAGCTTTAACTGTGTCTTAATAAATAAAGCCATGCATATACTCTGTTACAGTTCAAGAATTTAATAAAAATTATAAATAATATAAATTAGCCAATCATGAAATAGCACAGTAACAATTTATAAAAAAAATGATTTACAAATAACAGCAAAGCACTACTGTGCAATAGCAGCAAGCACTATTTTATAATAGCAGCAAGCATTATCATGCAAAAGCAGCAAGCACTATTTAAAAATAACGGAAATAAAGTATTACAAGACATTATTTTGTAAAACAATAATTATATATATATACAATAGTTTTAATAATAAAAAATCTAACAGCTTTAACTAAAAGCAACAAATATCTAAATAAAATCTTATTTAAAAAGAATTAATAAAAATAATAAATTGAATTAATATTACAATTGCGAGATTAACAATAGAATTCACATACCTTCTCTAGTGAATGAAACTATCATTCTATCTTTGAACTCTTTGGAAGAATAATCTCTGATCAAGATTATTCATGTGATTACTAATTAAAATTGAAAAAGCTTTATTATATACTTAGGGAAATTGCAAAAAGGCCATTAATATTCCATGTTTCTAAATTAGAGAAACACATCAGACAATTGCAAGGATAGCCTCAGAGAAGACCTCAGACAGCAGGTAGATTTCAGATTAGCCTCTGGGAAGAAGTACATAACATACAAAGACAACTAGAATTAAAGAGAAGACTTACATTACAACATCAAGAGAAAACCTTCAGTACATTATTATTAATATCCAACACATAAAATTGAGAAACTCATGAAAGACTGATTACAATTAAAATATATCAAAAAAAATTTCCCATAATATTTAGTGAACTCTATGAGAAAAAAAAAATCAAAAAAAAATAATAATTAGCAATAATTCATTGCTAAAAAGGAAGAAACAAAAGTGGTAACAAAAACCCCTACTCTTACTGTTCTTGAATTCTGTCATGCTATTTACACACAAAATCAAAGTAATCTTGAATTACCAGAAGGGTGTTGTCCAACAGAATCTGCTCTCACTTATTATATCAACACCAGAATAAATTACTACATAGAAAAAGAAGAAGAACCACATAATACAAAACTTGGATTGTATAGAGAATTATCACAATACACTACAAAGGAAGTAGCAGTAATAGCCACAACTATTGTCAAAATCCATCGCAAAATTAAGCAATATGCTAACAAAAATTTTCTAATATCCACAAGAAACACTAAGGAATGCACCAACAAGCCAAAGAAAATTTAGAAACTAATTAAGAAAGTAACTAGCAAAAACTAGAAACATCTGCTTAAACACCAAAGAAAACTGTCATGCAATCATTAAAGAAACAACATATCTATTCATCAGAGAATAAATCATACCATTTTTCACCAGAAAATAAAATACAAATTCCATTAGAAGCTG
Source organism: Geosiphon pyriformis (assembly GCA_016748015.1). NCBI lineage: Eukaryota > Fungi > Glomeromycota > Glomeromycetes > Archaeosporales > Geosiphonaceae > Geosiphon > Geosiphon pyriformis. Next base: position 12,812 of record JAAOMT010000227.1, on the reverse strand, counting down.
CATCATCATCAACATCAATATCAACTTCACAAATGCCAAAAACTCCTAATTATACTGATAAACTTAAACAATGTAATTGAAGAAATATACCAATAACAAGAAGATATTCATCACTTTTTAAAACACCATTATTCCAGCCAAATTTTGAAGCAGAGTTTGAAAATTGTGAAGAGAAGTCTGAATTGGAAACCGAAAAACCTATCAAGGAACCAAGAACAAAACCAGTTACCAGATCAAGCAATCAATCTAAAAACCAAGAAGAAGAACTAGATATAAAAGAAGCTACCTTTAGGAACGTACAAGAAAATATCATCTTCACTTATCTCAGACTAATAAACCCACCAGCAGAAAACAATGACAAAATAACCACACCATATATTACACAATTAACAAATTTCTCAGGAGAAAAGAAGAAACAGATGTGCATATATGGCTTAGAAAAGCACAAAAAGCCATTCAGACAAATAACTAGAATGATCAAAAAGCAATTCAAATATTACCTTTCTTTTTAAAAGAAACTGCTGACTTGTGGTATCAAAGTTTAAAAACAAAACCCATAAGCTTCACCCAATTCAAAGACATGCTCTTGAAGTATTCAGTGATCCAAATGCCATAATTCAACTACAAAACAAATTCAATACTATCAAGCAAGGAACAGGTGAAACTGTTACCCAATATCTTGCTTGATTTAATCAAATTCACTGTTAGATTGAAGCAATTGAGCAAGAATACTATACCAATCTTCAGGTTTTAAATTAATTTATTAGAGGATTAAAAAGCAGTATTTTAGGAAGAGTATGCCCTGTCCATCCTGATTTATTACCAGAAGCTGTTACGCTTGCCAAAGCTCTTGAATCAGTTAAGAAAAAAGCTAACCATAGTCAAATAGTTAACATGGTAATAAAGGAAAACAAGACAGAAATGTTAGAAAAGAGAATAACACAATTAGGGGAAAAACTCTTTAAGAAAATAGAAAATTACCTCATCTCAGACCCAGGAAAAAATAACACATACCAAACACCTCAAAGACACAACCAGAAATTTAGTAGCAGCCAAAATAATCACTCATTGTGTCAGGACTTTAGAACAGAAACACATGTCTGCCATTTTTACAAATGCATAGGACATTTGATTAGCCAATGTCAAATGCAAATAATGCAAAAGGCACACAAAAATAATTATTACATGCCCCCCCAAATGCTCAGAAATCAATACATGCTAATACCACATCAATACCTCACGATGTACCAAAATCAAGGAACTTACCAGCAATGATTAGGGATTTTAAATCCAAACTGGTGTCCAGAGTTTTGAAGCCAGCCAGTATTAAGTCAAAATGTGATTATTACTAGAAATCTTAATTGCATAGAACCTAATCAGCAAACAAATGCAAACTACCCAAACTACCCAAATTTTCAGCCAACTTACCTTAATATATCAGAAAACTTAAATCTTGGAAATATTAATGATAATGTACCTGGAACCAAAAATATTACCAATAGCCAGAACTTGATTCAAACAATACTACCAGCTGTTGTCATGGAAGATAGCAGCTTTACAGCTATTTTTTCTTTTGAATTAGAGAAAAAAGAGGCTATGTTTAGTGAAACAACATTGGACAAGGAATGCCCAATTACTGCTATGTACATGGAAGCAAAAATAAACAACATGTCAATTAAATTTATCTTAGACAGTGGATCTGCCAGAAGCATTGTAATGCTTCAACTAATAAATCAACTGGGTTTTAAAGTTGATTGCACCATGACGTCCCAAATTATAACAGCCGATGAAAGTACCAAGCTGCATCATGGCAAAATCAACTCATTCCCTTTTGGAATTAATGGTATAATAATACTTACAAAAGTATTAGTTATGAATGTTACACAATATCAAGCATTAATAGGGAATGACTGGTTAACAAAAGCCAAAGCCACATTATATTGAACCACCCAAGAGCTTTTTATCAGCTATAATGGCCACCATGCCAGAATTCCAGCCACATGTGGCCACTTTCAAAAAGCCAGCACCAACCAAAGACCCACCTTCAAATTCAAAAAAAATCCAGCCCTACCAGCCATCAAAACTTATCAGCTTTTATGGGCTGATAACCAAAAAACAGAACTATTGGCTATACCAACTTGGAGAAGTGAAGGAAGATCCAAATAGAACCAGGTAAGTCCACAAAAAAACCACCAGCAATACAAACCAAAACTAGAATGTTTGGTTTGCAATAAAAAACTCTTATTCATAACTGCATGCAGCATATTGAACAAAAACCCAAGAAATTTTATCTACTACTATTGTAACCATTGTAATAAAGAAAAATACGGTTACCCAGAAAACATGGAAAATGGAATGGAAAACCATGTCTTGCTTGTGGAGAACTGTTACCAAAAAGATGCAACTGAATTGACATGCCAGACAGAAGAGAAATGTGTGACACAACTTGCCAATACACGATTCTCATCTGTGACTGAGTAAAAGAAGGAATGTCATTTGAAGCAGCATTTAACAGAGCATTAAGAAGACTGTAGCACTACCCATATAACGAGAATGAGTTATACAACACCACACAAGCCAAAGTAAGAGGAGGAACTGCTGAAGAAATATGACATTGGAAAGTATTAGCCAAAATAGCCAACAAAGTCGCCAACTATAACATGTTCGACCCAGTAGACAAATTCCAGAAAAATTATTAACAGCTGTGTTTCACTCGCCAAGAACAAGAACAGTATCTCATCCAGATCAATATTTATCTTTGCGAAGACTGTCTTATCCCATGCTAAAGACAATACTGTAAAGAGTGTCAATATGAAAAAAACTTTGAAAGAAAAATAGAAATTGAGAATCAGCAGTACCAAAATCAATCAATAAATCAACAAAACTCACTTGATAATCCTAAGTCAGAAATATTTTAACTTATACTAATCTAGATCAGGAGATCAGCATCTAGTACTATGACAATGGGCACTTAGGAATAGTACCCAAAAAAGCCTATTTAACTGATGTCAGATTCGATCTATGGTATCTGGAAAACCAATCCATGACGTTGCCACTCAGGAGTATTACTAAAATTGACCTAAAAATAGTGGTTGAAATTCTGCCAGGAATAATAATCCAAATAGCATCACAATCAAGCCTTGCAAAAAAAAGAATAAGCATTCAAGGAAGAGTAATTGACTCTGGCTACACTGGAAATTTGATGGTTTTACTACAGAACAATTCAGAAAAATCTTATATCATTGAATCTAAAAAGAAGATAACACAAGCAATTTTCCTGCCATTAGTAAAAGTTGGAAATTTTGTACTAGCAGAAAATCGAGAGGAATTGATACAAACAATGAAAAGAATTTATGGTTTTGGATTAACAGGAGAAGAAATTAAAACAAATTTTATTGAAACACCAGAGGAGAAAAATGAATTAATTAAAAATGAGTGGTCAATCACACTCACGCCTTATGGAAAATCAGAAATTAAAATAAATAGAACTATAAAAGATATAAATCTAATATTTGAGCCCTACTCAGAAACTTGCCAACAGTTTCTCATAGAACTTACTAACCTTTTTATTCCAGCTGACAAAACACAATGGATAAAAATTCCTATTACAAATATCACAGAAGAGCTCATATATATTCCAGAAAACACCATCATAGAATACCTTGGAACAAAACTAGAAAATGCGTCAATACCACAAAAAATTCTGAATTTTCCAGAAATCATATTGTATTGTAAACTGACATCAATAAATTAGCAAACACCATTGGAATGCTACCAATTTACACCTGAAGAATTAACAAAATTAAGCATTAGAACAATAAATCCAAATCAACAATGTTAACTAAAAGCATTAATTCTGAAATACTTTGATATATTTTTGCAGGATAGTGAATTTGGATGAACCAACTTAGTTCAACACCAAATTTCCACTGGTAATGCAAGAGCTGAAAAACAATGTGCTTATTGTGTTCCACCCATAGAACATAATTTCATCTGAGAAAAAGTTCAGAGAATACTGCAAAATGGAATAATTCAACCATCCATAAGCCCATGATTCTTACCAGTTGTCTTAGTAAAAAAAAAAATAGAAAAATTAGATTTTGTGTTGACTATCACAAACTAAACAGCAAAACAACCAAAAACTCATACCCAATACTGTTAATTGACAAAATCTTTGATATCTTTAAAGAAGCAAAATAGTTTTCTATACTTGACTTGACCAGTAGATACTGGCAGATTGAAATGGACCCAAAAGACAGACATAAAACAGCATTTACTACACAAAATGGCAATTATGAATGTAATGCCCTTTGGACTCACCAATGTTCTTGTGACATTTTAATGACTAATGAATGTAATCTACTCAGGAATTTTATGGCAATTCGTTGTTGTCTACTTGGATGATATCAATGTTTTTTCACCAACATTCATGGATTATCTACAACATTTACAACAAGTTTTTGAAAGATTAAAACATGTTGGACTCAAATTAAACTTAGAAAAATGCTTCTTTGAAAAAAATAAATTAGCCTTTTTAGGACATGTAGTTGGAAAAAATAGAATAAAACCAGATCCATCAAAAGTGGACAAAGTAAAGAACTTTCCAGTATCCCAGAACATAACAGAAGTAAGAAGATTTTTAGAACTTGCATCTTACTATTAACACTTTGTAAATAAATTCTCAAACATTGCCAAGCCTCTTAATTATTTACTATCTAAAAACATAAAGTTTGAATAGACAGACACACAACAAAAAGCATTTAATTACCTCAGATAAAAGCTCATTGAAGCTCTAATAATAATCTACCCGGATTTTGACAAGAAATTCATTTTAGCTATAGATGCCTCTGGAACTGGACTTGGTGCTATTCTGTCTCAAAAAAATGATAATGGAAGAAAACATGTAATTGTGTATGCCAGTAGAAGCCTAAGTACAGCAAAACAAAACTACACAACTCATGAATTGGAATGCTTAGCTATAGTTTGGAGCTGCATTTACTTTTCAACATATCTGCTCTATAAACCAATTGATATTACTACCAATCACAAAAAATTGGTTTGGTTAAAAACAAAAAAACATTAACAGGAAAATACACAAAATAAGCAAAAATATTAGCACCATATGAATACATTATTAAATATAAAAAAGGTACCAAAAATGCCAATGCTGACTGCTTGTCGCAAATGAGACACACATAAAAACCATCAAACAACAACCAATTCATAAACAATAGACAATTACTTTTACAAAGATCTTAGCCAATACTTGAGAACACTACAGCTAGATGAAAACACACCAATAAAAGAACTAATTAAGTTTCAGAAATTATTAAAACATTATACTTAAAAGATTCAGTCAAAGTATTTAGCAAAACAATAATACAACAATTGGAAAGTTTTATTGGAAAAACCAACAATATATTTCATATAAAAGCTGTTCACAGAATTTTTAAAACTTTCAAAAACTGTTACAAAGTACTATTGGATCCAACTATGAATCTTATAACAATTAATAGCATTGGACGATTAACCAATTTACAATTTCAAAATTTACAACAACAAATTAATAATACAGTATTAAATTATTATAGTAATATAGAAATCAATGAAGAAATTAACTTTGATTTCAACAAATTTAATCTTGAAAGGAAGGGATAATGTTACAGTTCAAGAATTTAATAGGAATTATAAATAATATAAATTAGCCAATCATGAAATAGCACAGCAACAATTTATAAAAAGAAATGATTTACAAATAACAGTAAGCACTACCATATAATAGCAGCAAGCACTATTTAAAAATAACAGAAATAGAGTATTACAAGATATTATTTTGTAAACAATAATTATATATATATACAATAGTTTTTAATGATGAAAAAAAAAACAGCTTCAACTCAAAGCAACAAATATTTAAATAAAATCATATTCAAAAAGAATTAATAAAAATAATAAATTGAATTAACATCACAATTACAAGATTAACAATAGAGTTCCCATACCCTTTCTAATGAATGAAACTATTATTCCATCTTTGAACCCTTTGGAAGAATAATCTCTGATCAAGATTATTCATGTAGTTGCTAATTAAATTGAAAAAGCTTTATTATATATTTAGAGAAATCATGAAAAAGCTATTAACATTCCATGTTTTTAAATTAGAAAAATGCATCAGACAATTGCAAGAATAGCCTCAGAGAAGACCCCAGACAGTAGATAGATTTCAGATTAGCCTCTGGGAAAGAGTACACAACATACAAAAACAACTAGAATTAAAGAAAAGACTTATATCACAACATTAAGAGAAAATTTTTAGTACATTATCATTAATATCCAATACATAAAATCGAGGAACTCATAAAAAACTGATTGCAATTAAAACGGGATATCAACAATTAAAATATACCAAAAAAACCTTTCTGTAACAGTGTTTGAGAATAAACTTTGTAATAACTTGCTAAAAAAAAGCTTTTTTTAGGTTTAAATTTTAATTTTATTTTGTTAGTTTATTAAAAAAGCAAAAAAACAATACTAAACCTTAGTAACTGTGCTTATTAACTCGAAAAAAAACATTAACTATAACTTTATATTTAAAGTAACAACGTTTTTGTGTTTTATAACAAAAAACTCAATAAATAGAACTCCAAACAAAAATTTTTCAAAAAATAATAATCAATTTAATCAACAAAACCAATTTATTTATATTTAACTGACTTTTATTATCAAATTATGAATGCCAAATGTTATAAACATATCTTACTAAATTTACTTATAATATTTAGTGTTTTCTGTGAAATTATAAAATTTAAAGACAAAATATTCAAAAAACTTACAAAGTAGTAACTATTAAAACAGTTAAAAAAAAATTTTGTCTTTTAGAAAAGCATTATATTAATATTTTTGAAAAATTTAGAAATTTCAGAAAAAAATATTTGTAACTAAAAGTGATTTTTTGTATTATAATATGCCAAAATCAACTATTATCTAAGCAAACAATAGATATTAAAAACTCGAAAAACAGATTTATTAAAATCTACTATTATATTCAATTTTAATTACCAAAAAAGCAGCTACAGAAATTCTTCTTTTTATTAACAAAAAATTAAATTATATACACAAAATTATTACTTATAGCTTAAAAAAAAACCACAATATTAAAACTCCTAAAAAATTCAAATTAGATACAGAAAGTAATATTAAACAACAATTTAAACAAAAAAATTACAATTTACTGTTAGCAAAAAGTTAAAATTTTTATTATCTATAATATTGTTATATTCTTAGATTCTAAAAAGTAATATAATACTTAATTAATTTATTAAATTTTAACTTAAAACTCCAAAAACTTCTAAAAAATTTTATTTTTATGATTTCAACAGAAATTTTTAGCCTAAATTATTGAAAAAATACAGAACACTATTTATAAATCTTATTTTAACAATAAATACTGCTTTTTAAAATACTATTACTTAAAAATAATAATTATTATAATTATTAGCCAAATTAATGACCATTTTTTTCAGAAAAATATTATTGTTTTAATCATTTATAGTCATAAATAAAACAAAACAATCAACATTAAGTTTAACAAAAAAACCTAATCTATTTCTATTATGTTTAATATTATTATTTTTTAATTTAATTTTTTATTATATAAATTTGATAATAAGTATATATATTTAATAAAACATATATTTTAATAATTAAAAATTTTATTAATATTGTTAAAATTAAAGTTTTAATACTAGTGTAATAAAATATTTAATAATATAGTTTAATATAATAATTTTTAAATAATTAATTTTTAAAATTATTAAGAAATTTACAATTAAGTTTTTTATGTTTTTTTAATTTTAATATTTTTTTTGTTATTTTTTTATTAATTAGTTGTTTTTAAAAAAAATATTAATTATAATAAAAATAAAATACTTTTATTTATTTTAACAAAATAAAATTTAATTGCTATTTAGTATAATATAATATTTAAATAATTTAATTTATATACTTTTTATATATAATTAACTATTTAAGTTAAAAAATAATTAAGCTAAATTAAAAAAATTTAAAAAAAAACTCAATTTATATAATTTAATATTATTATATTTTCATTATTAAAAAATAAATTTACTTAAAAATAATTTAGTTTTTTTAATATTATATTAATATTAAATTTATTTTTTTTATTTTTATTTTATTTTTAATGAGTAAGATTCAAATACTACTTAGTATAATATATCAAATAATCAATCTAAACTAGATGTGAATCATGTATTTTCTATATATAACCAGCCATTTAAGCTAATCAAGACAATATTAAGCACCTATATAAATGGAGACAGAGTTCCCAAGATCTGAAAAAAACAAACAAGACTTCCAAAACCCAAAAACAATACCAAATGCCTTATCAATACTTAGCAATTTAATCACACCAGTAGAAAATAATGAAGACAGCCCAAAAACCAATCTTAAAATTAAATCATCACATAATATAAGCTCATTTTTTCTCATAAAAGCATGATGTTTAGTGCAAACCAACCAAATCTCCTTTTTAAAGCAAGACAAAAACCATGCATAAAGTTTATGATCTTCTAATTCACAACTTTGAAATCTTTAAATACAGATGCAGTCTTTTGAAGCCAATTTCTAAAGACAAAGCCCTTGCAAAGAGCTGTACACACTGCAACATTTGAAACACAAGAGAATAACAATTGAGACACACATAAAAAGGAAAAAAAAAACCAGAAAGTATATACTAAATAGTTGTATGGGCTTTCAATAAATGATAATGAACTAAATCATCAACTACACAAAAAAAACATAATCTGAAACCTCAATATTACTACAATACAAACACAATACATTAAGGTAATACTTGTCATATAGGTGCTTTCGAACAACAACTGGCAATTGATAATACAAAGTTTTCATGAAGTATGTATAAGCACCAACAATAATCTTACTAGTGAAACCAACAATTATATGTAAGTTGGGTTGCCATATCAAAAATGAGCTAGGCCAATTAATATCTAAAAACAAACTATTATTTAAAATTTTAAATTCAAAACCAACCTTCCAGTATGTATGATTAATAGACTAAAAAATTCTATGAACAAAATATCTAGAATTGTCAAAAACAACACTACTCTCAGCCAAAATACAATGTTCTTTTACATTAAAAGAAAAACACCAGAAAGAAAAAAAACCAGTGTTGACAAGTGCATTAACATATTCATTACTTAAGATACCCAAATAACTTTTAACTTTACACCAACTAATATTTAAATTCTTTTCTCTAATAATGTTTACAATGTGTCAATGTTCAATCCAACATCAATTCTGAAAATCTGAATGTACCAGATTTAATTCCAACTTGCATGCATTTAAGACAGTCTAATTGTTTATAAAAAGCCAAACTAAGCTAAGAAAAAGAACACATTCAAGAGCCAATACAATGACTTGTAGCTCTGCCAAAGTAGAAGATAACAGACCAAAAATCTTAATTCTCAAACTCAAGTTTACATCCTTAAAAAAAACCATTGTTTCAGCCCTCACATTAGCACTCTCCAAGTTTCTCAAAGATCTATCTGTATAGACAAAAAGACTGTCAGCTGTAATATCTAATAAATAATCATAAACATGCTTAAACTCATTAGACTTCAGAATATTTAAAAGTTCAAAACCATTCAAAAAAGAAGAACCAGTAGGAAAAAAAGTCATACTATTAAGAAAATCCACAGAAAACTTAAACCAATCAGAAACAAGGCCATGTGGATCCAGTTTTTTTCAATGCTTAAAGGTTTTCTAATCAAAAACAGCACCCTTTTGACTACAAAGCTGCTCCACAAAAGCTATGTTATATCGCCAAAGTGAAAAAAAAAACTTAAAAAATTAATACTCAACAAAAACAATTAACATAGAAGTTTTATTCCAAAAATAAAAAAAACTAACCATTGAACCACTCAAAGACAAATTGTACCTAAGAAAAATACAAACCATGCTCACCAAAAAGTTATTAAACGAATTGATCTTAATACAAACTGAAGAACTTAAAAGATAGAGTGAACACTAACTTAAAGCCTGCAAAACAAAAAACCTGTATGAAAACAAACAACCCAAAATTTCAACAGAGTTTGCAAACCACTTAACAGAAGCCATTTTGCTCTCAGTCTGAACTTGTTCAAAAATTTTTAAACCATATAATAAAAAATAGTACAACCTATTGCTGGAAAAGTTAAAAAACAGACCAAATTTCAATTTTAAGCTCTTGTAAATCAAAGCATCCCACTTTTTACACACTCCAATAGGAACAAAACTAAACTGTATTTTGTAATTGACAATAGAATAGAGAACAGCTAATACCAAATATGAGAACTATTTATCTGAAATGATTTTCTTTAATATGAGATTGGCAAAAAACCTGACATTTGAATATGTCTTAGCCAAACTAGACTTTGACAAATCTTTGGTGAACAAAAAAATATCCAGATAATAATAAAACTTCTTTTTCTTGGCAATAAAAATAGACAAATTACAGATTAACAAAAAAGGGCATTCAACTCTGCAATTGATAAGAATAGCTACTGTCTTATCATTATTAATGAAAATATCATTAATTCTAAAAAATTCACTAGCAACATTAAGAATGTGTTGTATTGTAGTCTGACTGTTACCAACTCAGATTGTATCATTGACAAAAGCTTTAGTAGCAAGAAAAAATGTTAATTTAGCCTAAAATTTTATACAACCAGTTCTGGCAATAAAATGAGAATTCAATTTATATCCAAACATACTTTCTTGTCTCTTAACTTTACATAAAAAAGAATTATAAAATATGTACCAAAAAAGAAGTAAGAACATCTCATCTTAATCCAAACTATTATGCACTTAATATTTATCTATCAACCCAAAATCAGTTATAACTCTGTTAACACAATTATTGTAAATATTACCAAAAAATCTAATAAATTTGTCACACATCTTTATTTTGACCAAGCTTTTCCTAAGATGCTCTTATTTAACAAAATTATAGGCTTTTTGCATGTCTTATAAGACCAGCCAGAGTTCACAGTCCTTTTCTAAAGCATCCCCAATAACTAAACCAACAGCAAAAATAAGAGATTGTATTATTGTATCTTTTAAAACCAAGAAATTATTCTTTTGTAATACATAAGCACTACATGCCAAAGAGATTATGTCTGAGAAAATCTTGGAGGGAATCTTACAAACAGTTTTAATTAAAGCAATAAAATGAATATTTGTAAAAACTCCCTCCTACTGATAAAACTTGGAAATCATCGAGATCCAAGTTTTTTTCCAAGCACTAGACACCAATTTATAAGACAAACAAAAATTCAAAAATATTAAAAGCATATCTAAGACCAATTTGTCATAGTGCTTCTAAAGTTTATTTGAAACTCCAGAAAAAACAGCAGCTTTATCATTAAGCAGAATAGAAACCATACTAAACAACTCATTGAAACCAACTAAACACATTACACCTGAAAAAGCCTTATCAAAAATGTACTCTAAAGACCAATATTAATAAGATTAATCATCAGATAAATCTGCCATTACTTTATGCTTCCTAGTTTAGCTCTTCATAATCCCATCCATCTTGGTCTTAATCAGATTAGACTCCAAAATCAGTTCATTTTCAATGACCAGATAGTCCAACACCACCTTCCAAAAAAGATGCTCCAGCACACATCTGATTGTATAACCCTTATTAATGGCAAAACTTTCTATTTATTTATTAATAGCTGACTTTATCCAAGACTTCTTAGTCTGCAAAAACTCAGCAAACTTGAAGACACAATATGATTTCCTTATACTAAAAAGAGCCAAATGTACATGATTAAGATCTGTACTAGAATCCAACAGAGCCTGAACAAACAGAGCCTGAACAAACAGAGCCTTATCAATGTCCAACAGTTCATTAAAGATTCAAAAATACCTTCAACACCCTTATATAAAGACTTGACAATTCTCAACACTAAAATTTCTAGTTTATAAAACTTAAAAAATTACTTGATGAAGACACCATCATAATTTTTAAACCACTTTTTCTTGAAGATTTCATTCACTAAAAGACATATTATTTTGTGAACAACATTCCACATAGCATTTAAATCCAAAAACTCCTTAGAAACAACAAACTTATTAAAAAACAATGCTGTATTAGTTACTGTAGGCTTTTTAAACCTACACCACTTTGTTTCACCAGCATTTTTAACATTAAACTTCTAACAATTTCTATTTGTCTGTTTATAAAGAAAATTTAACTGTGTATCTAACAGTTTATCCAAATTCATAGACATAGAAACAGCTTAGTGGGATAGGGATAGAGATAGGGATAGAGATAGGGATAGGGATAGGAATAGGGATAGGGATAAGAATAGGGATAAGGATAGGGATAGGGATAGGGATAGGGATAGGGATAGGGATAGGGATAGGGATAGGGATAGGGATAGGGATAGGGATAGGGATAGGGTTAGGGTTAGGGATAGGGTTAGGGATAGGGTTAGGGTTAGGGATAGGGTTAGGGTTAGGGATAGGGTTAGGGATAGGGATATTTATAGGGATATTTATAGGGATAGGGATAGGGTTAGGGATAGGGATAGGGATAGGGATAGGGATAGGGATAGGGATAGGGATAGGGATAGGGATAGGGATAGGGATAGGGATAGGGATAGGGATAGGGATAGGGATAGGGATAGGGTTAGGGTTAGGGTTAGGGTTAGGGTTAGGGTTAGGGTTAGGGTTAGGGTTAGGGTTAGGGTTAGGGTTAGGGTTAGGGTTAGGGTTAGGGTTAG